>BHDV01033786.1:98664-128369 GCA_005406045.1 Adoxophyes honmai | reverse complement strand
TCTGATATTTGCAGTTTTTAGTACGGAACCCTTCGTGCGCGAGTCCGGCTCGCACTTGGCCGGTTTTTTTATCCTGTCGGAATGGAAAGAGCTCGTGACTCTGATTTTACATAAATAGAAAATTGCAGGAAATATATAATGCTTTGTCTTCTCCTGTTGTAAGGGCCCATTGCAGCACAGCCATGCAATTTACAGCCGTCAGAACACCCTTTGTAGGAATCCATCCTGAAGTTATGTGAATTCCAATATTACCTGACGGTGTGTGGAATATAAAGCAGTCAGTTCTAGGCAAGGTCTACGCTTAAGCTGAACTTTGAATTCAGTAATTTAGGTCGTAAAATATGACATCATTTAAGTCCAATTAACTATTATACGTCTTTTAATCACACCAGCTAAATCTTGATTCGTGTGTTGTCGAATAATGCCTCTCCGTTTGGAGGTGACTATAAGGAAATAGATTAAGACATATTATAGACGACAGGCAGGCAACATATTACCATTACAACTGGCAACTCAAAACCTAAAAAAATATTTTGGAAGTGGCCACGAGTCGTGAAATAGCCATGTTTTTCTTTTTCTAGCGTTTCGTGTGCTCTGCCTACCTCATTTGGGGATACATGCACGATTTATGTTTGTATGTGTGTATGTAAACTGTTTGAAACCAGAAACAATGTCAATGAATTTTCAAGCCGACCGCGTCTATTAAGAACAAAATGAAGTACAGATTTTCTTGAGTCGAAAACAACTTTTAAGTATGTCGCGTGTGACACTATACGACCAACGTCAATCATTGGCCAATTTATGTATCAATACTTTATGTCACCCAGGATAAAGCTGCTATAAAACTTTATCGATAGATCATAAATTGTGGACGAAAAATATAAGCCCCCTTAGCAAATATTTTGCTATATTTCCTTCATAATTCGGGAGAGGCCATAAAAGGCTTGTTAAAAAAGGGTATTTTATTGATAGTCTATGAAACTATAAAAAAGCTCGGTCCCATGTTTAGGCAGTTAATGTCGAGATTTATGTATCTTTTACGACAAAAAACTTTGTGTACGATCAGTAGCATCGTACGGAATTTGCTTAGTTTCAAAATGTGCTGAAAATGTGAAAATTTTAATAGGGTTACCGAAACCCTTGGATGGTTTATCGGCGATGTATTTAGGAAAATATCAGTTTCAGGCACCACTATGCTATAACTAAAATACAATATCCTTATTTAGTATACATGCAACTTTTATCAAAGTAGCGAAATTCCATTTTTATTTCAATTTTAATAAAATTTTATTTTCATACTAAACAGGGCGCGTTCAATACAACTCGAGAAAAAGTTGTCCTCAATTTTTCATACAAATTTTGTGATTATTTTATTTAATTCCGTAAGTGTATGAAAAAAAGTGTATAAAAGTTTTTTTTTAATTTTTATGCTTATAATTGACCCGTGTGGTGTCGGGTTTAGAATAACACCTCTCCATTTCTTCCGTGGATGTCGTAAGAGGTGACTAAGGACATAGGTTAAGGTATAATTTAGGCGACAGGCTAGCAACCTGTCACTATTGTACCTGCCACCTCAAACCCTTAAAAATATTATGCTAGAAGCGGCCACAAAACGTGAAATGGTCATCGTTTTGTCTGTGTATCGTTTTGTGTGCTCTGCCTACCCCGTTTGGGAATACAGGCGTGATTGTATGTTTGTATGCTTATGATTCTGAGTAGGAAAACCCTTTTATTTAATTGAAAATTGAAAAAAAAGTGTGTACTTTTTGTATAATTTAAAATGGCCCACAATGATGCCTATGTTCCCAAACACGGTAGGCAGAGCACACGACGTGCAACGCCACACAGAATTGGATAAAATACAAACAAAAATAAATATGTCTCCCGCGACACTTTAGATAAGATGTCTATAGGTAGATTTATCATTTTTTCCAAAGAATTGTCATGAAACACTGATATCTGACTAGATTGTATTCTAGTGGGGCATTTATCTGACGGGCCATCGATAATGTCAAATGTTATAGTTTCCGTGGAACAATAGGTACACTCAATATTATTGACAATGACTGAGTTGCATGATTTCCTTTTATTATTGTTGTTCTAGTGAAACAATTTTAGTCTGTTGTAGAAACAAAACTACTGTGATACTCTTAGTAAAATAAACGGATGACTCACGTTTTTATTTCAGTAGTATTTTCTATCGGTTGCGTTTCTCCCTATGTTGGGTCACAAACTGAGCCGAAATATGTCGAGCTAATTTCGGTATAAAAACGTGAGTATGTCGGGTTTAATTTACTATAATTACTCCAAATTAATGTACACGCAAGACCAGTGTTTCTCGAACTTTGTCTGTTGTGGCCAGGAAAAATTCACACTGCCCCTTCGTGACCCACTGAATACTTATAAAGTCAAACTGGTTCCTTTATCTAAAATAACTTTATTAAGAATAAGTATAAATAAAGTAATAAGTGTACAGTATGTATTTTCCAATGACTTCTTCATTTTATTTTGTGGTGCGGCTTACAAAGGTCACGGGTTCAAGTCCCACCTCTTTACTATTTCCTTAAGTCACAGTTTCCTTATTCTACACTTAATTAAATAAAATTATACACTAACACTTTTACCCAAAGAATAGGCTTGCATATTGAGAAGCTGAGGACTCGTGTTTGTGACCACCCAATCACCATCAGGATACACCCTGCTGCTGAACACCACCTCGCCTTCTCCACAGAACAACTCCAAAGAGCTCGCGTCCAGGAAGATTCTCCATTCATTAGAGCCTATCGGAGACCACTCAGCCTGCCTTATGTCCCCCGACACGTCCACCACGACCTTACGGACATCAGGTTCCCATCGGATCAGCACTAAATCACCACCACTCGCACCTTCTATTTGTAGCTCGACTCTTTGCTCTAAATCCACAACTACTACCAATTCAGCGGTTTTAGAAAACCAAATCTCCCTTTGTGGCTGTAAAACGCCAACCATTTTCACTTCGTCTCTTAGCTGAACCATGTCTTCTATCGGTTTCATGATGATACGGTTACCGACGAGGCTCAGCTCTCTGACGATTGTCAGGGCGCCAGACCAACCGTCTTCTTGTTCAGGGTAGGGTTGGTCAAAGTTGCTAAACCAGCCAATGAGGAATCTTCTCCCAAACGCTTCCATCGTCTGTGCTGCATAAAAGTTATGTCCATAGTCAATCTCTTGAAACTCAACTTCAGGTGTAAATTGGAAGGTGTTGTAATCAAACGATCCTATTATGTATCCGGTTTGGTCGAGATTCTTGAATCTATCACCTTGAGCTTCCATCCCTTGTGGAGACATCAGAAGAACATATTTCCCGTCCAATTCAAAAAAGTCAGGACATTCATACATGTAAACATCTTCGCCTGATTCAGCGAGGACTTTAAGAAACTCCCAATTTTTCATGTCAGTCGATCTGTATAGAAGAATGCTTCCTCTTTGGTCGGTAGTCTTGCTTCCGAGAACTACGTACCAGTGATCTCCATGTTTCCAGACTTTGGGGTCCCTGAAGTCTGGAGATCCATTGGGTGCGGCCGCTATAACGGGATTACCTTCGTACTTATGGAAATGAATACTGTCGGTGCTGTAAGCAAGGTATTGTGTTTCGTTTGCCCACGGCTCAGAATCCAAATTCACGTGCCCAGTATACATTAGAACCATTTTGTCACCATCTACGACAGCGCTACCCGAGAAGCACTGTTCCTTCCCCGGAGCTAGGGCAGTGGGGTAATACCTCCAGTGTACTAAATTGTGGCTGCCGACGTGTCCCCAATGCATGGGTCCCCACACGCTGTCGTACGGGTGGAATTGATAGAACACGTGGTATTCTAACCCGAAGAAAGAGAAGCCGTTGGGATCGTTGAGCCAACCGACTGGGGTTGAGATGTGGTAGTGCATCCTGTATCTATGTCTGATTTCTGGTCTTGTCCTCTCAATGTACGCTTCTACTTCCAGGATGTCGCTACTTGTGTGACGCGCTGTATCGCAGCTCGCTAGTGTCGCGTAGACAAGAAATATGAGAATTTTAACGACCGCCATGGTGTTCTTCGCAGACTCGCGTTATGTTTCTTTTGATCGGACAACATGTCTTTATATAGAAGGAATTGGTTTTATCTAAAAGATAAACTTGAGTCCTTTGTTTTTTTACATTTCAAAAATGATTAGATGCATCTTCATCAGTCACAGGTCAAAAGTTTCATTATTTATTGTATTTGTGTAGTTTCTATTAAATTGAATAATTATTGATTGGATAAGCAGTACTTATTAAATATGTAACAATAACACAGTCATGAACCCATTCACAATTTTGTCCCAAAGAAGTACGAAAAAAATGTACACTTTATTTTATAATTACCTAACAACAGAACTTTAGAATAATGAAAGACTTGTAAGTGATGATGTAAATAAATAAATAAATAAAACTTGAAATAGAAACAGAGTCATACGGTGTAAAATAATAATATGCAGAAAAATAATTCCAGTTTGAAGTTTTGTTGCTGTAATGGTTTTCTTCTATACTATAGACCGATAGGTACTTAAAAGATGGTAAACAATCTTGATATGTCTTTTTATTGAAATACACAGTCTAAAAATGAAAATCGTTACAATATACAATTCAATTATGAAAGTAAATGATTTTTTCATACCTAAATTGTAAAATGTAAAGATTTTGATTTTTAAAGTGTATGTTTAAATAAAAAGACACGTCAAGATTGTTTACCATCTTTTGAGTACCTATCGGTCTCTAGTATAGTCATCCGTGTTTGTTTAATTTAATTTGCCGGTGCTTACTTGTTTTTAAAGACAGTTTTCATTTCTTATAATAATATTTCACCCTGCTCACCCTACTTGTACTATTATCTATTCTGTGCCCTGCTACAGAAACTACAAAATACCGCTCATTTACCGTAATGCCATATAAGACTTAAAGATATGATTGGATCTAAAAAAACAGATAGGTATAACTAAACTTAAATGTATCTCGAATTAAAAAAGTAATATACTTACTTAGAGGTTTAAGTTAAAGAATTCTATTTTTTTTTAACGTAGGTAGCTAAATATAATATACATATAAACAGAAATAAACAGAGTTATACTTTTTAATGGTCACAGACCTAACTCAAGTATTATGTGACATAATATTTATTATTTGCAGAGTGTTTAATACCAATTGTTTCGGATGTACCCAAAACGCGGCCGTCACCGCTCGCTACAAAACAGCTTAAAATTCTGTTCGACAGGAAACAGTTGCCAGCGCTTAATGAAACGCGTGAGAGCGGTTCGGCTTCAAGCCCAAGTTTGCTTTAATTACGCGACACTGCTCTGTGGCTGTTTGGCTTGAGTTATTTGAAAGCCTGTAGGACAACGTAACCAGCGAAAGCGAAAAGTTAATGAGATACCCGCAGCTGAAATATCAATTAATGCTGCATTCGTTAGCGAGTCTAGTTACTCTGCTAGTCTGAGTCACAATTATTTTGCAACATTTATATGTACATATTATGTCATGTATATTGTGTCTCACTCCCAATTAGGAAGCGTGCTTTTTATTTTTATGGGAAGTCATGCATATATTCATTTACTAGCTTTTGCCCACGGCTTCGCACGCGTTAAATTCGGGCTAACAAAGAAGATATTTCGGAATTATTAGTAGGACAATTAAATTTAAACTGAAAAATCTTTCTGGACGCGTAACTCTTAACCAAAAAAGAATCTGCCAGCACCTAACCTTAGCTTAAATTACTTTACATACAATGCGTTTTTAACAAATCGCTAACACCTTCTGTACTTCAGTAGTTTTTGCGTGAAGGAGTAACAAACATCCATCCATACATCCATCCATCCATCCATACTCACAAACTTTCACGTTTATAATATTAGTAAGATAAGGCAACAAGAACACACGCCTTAATAAGGTTTTACTCCTAAGATGTAGAAGAATCTTGGTAGGGTTTGGCTACATTTTGAAGTTGTTTAATTTGGTAGCTAATGATAACCAAATACTTGCATCTAATATCCAAATAATTGTGAATCTTAACGACAGCATTAAGATATTCATAGGAATAGCTTAGATAAATTGCAGTTTTGAAGTCTAAAATTATAAAGTGGGTAAAAAAATAAAATAACAAAGTAATGCCAAAACTTTATTAAAATAAAATTAATTACACGAATGAGAATTCTCAATTATAAAGTAATCCGCGTATCATTTAAACCGACATTCAAATCAAAGAGAAACACTCCTGGAAAGAGAGAAAGCTTGAACATTGAGAAGTTGAGGCCCTGTGTTAGTTACCAACCAGCCACCCTCAGGGTATACTCTACTGCTGAAGACCACCTCGCCTTCCCCGCAGAACAACTCCACAGAGCTAGCATCCAGGAAAATTCTCCAGCCCTTGGATCGTATCGGAGTCCACTCCACCTGGCGGATATCTCCATCTCCTCTGTCAACCACCACTTTGCGAACATCAGAATCCCAACGAAGCCAAGCTTTTTCGCCGCCCATGGTGCCCTCAATCTGTATTTCCATGTTCTGTGTCAAGTCTCCGAACACTAACAGTTCCCCAGTTTTGCCGAACCGGAGCTCTTGTTGTGGCTGGAGGACACCTACCATCTTCACTTCGTCTCTCAGTTGTAGCATGTCTTCAACTGGTCTCATGGTGACTCGGTCGCCGACCAGCCTCAACTCTCTGACAATGGTCATCGCTCCAGACCAGCCATCCTCTTTCTCAGGGTGCGGCTGCTCCCACATATTGAACCAACCAATAAGCACCCTCCTTCCGAAAGCTTCCATCGTTTGCGCGGCGTAAAAATCATGACCGTAGTCAATCTCTTGGAAGTCAACTTCAGGAGTAAACTCGAAGGTATCGTAATTAAACGATCCAATTATAAAACCTGTTTGGTGAAGGTTCTTATACCTGTCACCTTGAGGTTCCATGCCTTGCGGAGACATGAGCAAGATGTGTTTCCCGTCCAACTCGAAAAAGTCAGGGCATTCGTACATGTAGCTGTCCCCGTTTGATTCGGCAAGGACGTTTAAGAACTCCCAATTTATCATATCTGTCGATCTGTAAAGCAGAACACGTCCCCTTTGATCGTCAGTTTTGCTTCCTATAACAACGTACCAATGGTCCCCATGGCGCCAAGCTTTAGGATCTCTGAAGTCAGGGGAGCCGTTGGGTGCGCTCGCTATGACTGGATTGCCTTCGTACTTCTCGAACGTTACTCCATCTTTGCTGTAGGCGATGTACTGAGTTTCGTTGGCCCACGGTTCAGCATCCAAATTCACATGTCCTGTATACATTAGGATCAGGGTATCACCATCCACCACGGCACTGCCTGAGAAGCATTGCTCCTTCTCAGGAACTAAAGCTGTGGGCAAATACCTCCAGTGGACTAAGTCTCGGCTCGCGACGTGTCCCCAGTGCATCGGTCCCCACACGCTGTCATAAGGGTAGTACTGGTAGAAGAGGTGATACTCTGACTTGTAGTAAGTGAAGCCGTTGGGGTCGTTGATCCATCCCACCGGAGCCGCGACGTGGTAGTGCAGTCTGTACCTTTGGTTGATCTCTGGTCGCTTGCTGTCGATGTAGGCTTCTACCGCCAGGATGTCACTTTCTGTCTGACGCACAGTACTGCAGCAGGCCAAGGCCACGAGGGCCAGAAACAAAAATAGTTTATCGGCCACCATGGTGCAGACTCGTGAGATAGTGCTCCAATATGTCTTATATATGAGGTAGAATGTTTATCTGCGAGATAATCTCGAGTGCTTTGTTTGGTTCCACTTGAAAAATGATTACCGTCGAGTTGTCTTCGTGGTGGCGCGGTGGCGGTAGAGGACTCATTATGTAGTCAAGAGCAATTTAAATAATATAGTGGGAAATAGTTTTGTCATTAAAGGTGGGTTCAAGGACGGATACAATGTTGGTTTATACATTTAACGACTATTCACGCCATGGTTCATTGTATTGTTTGCCCACAACATATCGAATGCGCCCTTAATAAGGTTCCGTAGCCATTACAAAAAAAATGAACACATTTTGGTATCTCAGTATAAACGTTTTACAAATAGGTTAAATGTACTGATCTGTTATTGTTATTAAGTAAATGGGAAATTTACTAAGGTTAACAGTGGTGCCTTATTGAGTTTTACTTTACGTAGAAGAATAGCTACTTTACTGTTGTAGCGACTTAGCGCCATCTGTCGCCCGGTAATAGAATTTCTTCCACAATCGTCATCAACTGTCAAATTGTTCTACATCGCGCTAACGAAATATTGAAGATCGGTTGCGTAAAAACATAACTTCCATATTTCTCTCTGTGGGCTTCGGTCCCCAAGCATAACATCTACCTGGAGAGAGATCTCTCTATCGGAGTATTTCTTACACTACCTCGTCTGTTACATGACATGGGATTCCTATTAAAGGTAACGAATACCTACATTTAAAACTATGGGATGTATGAAAATACATTTTCCTACGTGCAAAAACTTGGCTATTGTCAGTCTATGGCGAAAAATTGTTTAAATTCATAACTATACTAAAGAGCCCTGGATTGAATGTTAAACATCGCTAGGAGTAGCATTTAATCTAAACCGCTGCAGAACTATTGCAAGTGGTACTCCTAGTATTAAGGCGTTTCCGCTTTCAACCGTCTTGTATTAGAACATGAAACTACCATGAGACTCACTCACACATAATGAAAAATACGGGTGACTTTCGTGCTTCGTGCTTCTTCTTCTATAGCCCTTTATCTAGGAGCCGAGGCGTAACTCAGGTAATATTACTACTACTAAATTTTCAAGCCTGTCGCTATTGTACCTTTTTTACTTAACTTCAAATTTAACTACAACGTTTCATGTGTTTTGTCAAACTCATATAAGATACCTTTTCTGCTTATATTCATTCTATAATTCCACCAATATTACATTCATACGTGAATTGAAAATCTACTTTTTTTGAGGCGGTTAATACCAACCAGAGCGAGCCGATCTCTACGTCGATGCAAATGTCTCCACGTGGAATCACAAGTTATATTATGTCACCGATTTCAATGTCTACTGTTATCACTACCGCCATTACGTAGCGTCTCAGATTTTGTTACTTCACCAGTACATATTTACTAACGTATAGAGAAACATACGGTTAAATTCAATGCACTAATTTTGTTAAAAACTTAATAGCACTGCAATGGATGTTGGCGCAGACGAGGGCTCGGCAGATAGTGTCGTTGTGGACGACCTGTCTAGACATTTTACATACATACAAAACGCCAGTATTCCCAAATGGGGTAGGCAGAGCCCACAAAACACTCACGACACCGCGACTTACTCACGTTCTTTGGCTACTTCTAGCATACTTCTATTCAACTACTTTAAGTAGAATGCTGGACGACCCACTACCGCCGGTTCTAAGGACCACTGCATTGCTAATTTCACTGCATACTCCCTAGTTCCCCCCGAAACGACCTGCTCCCATATTATTTAATTAAATCGGTTTTAAGACTTGGCGCACAACGCTGCCCGACATGAGCTTTAGAGTTATTGCAAAAGGATGTTTTTTTTTGACAATGATGGTGATTTTCGATTTCTTTGTATGAATAAGGGCGTTTGTGCACTACCATGAATTTTACGGTCCGGCTTTTTCATTGGGGTCTCGTCTCGCTTGCTCTTCCATTTAATTGTATTGACGTGAGCGGGATGGCGCGAGAGACCTTGAAAAACCGGACGGCCGGACCGGAAAATTCATGGTAGTGCACAAGCGCCCTTAATCATGTCATGTGTTGTCGGGGTTAGAATAACTCCTCTCTATTTCTTCTGTAGATGTCTTAAGAGGCGATTACGGATTTAGGATAAGGTACCTACACTAGGTCTTAGGGGCAGCACAGACGACAGACTTTTGTGCGATCGAGTCTGCGGAGCAATAAAAACTCTGAATGGAAACTCTCTGCGCGCCATTCAGAGATTTTATTGCTCCGCAGACTCGATCGCACAACAAACATCTCTCACCCTAAACGCATATCCTGCTCCGTTCCGTCGTGGGTAAAAAGTCTGTCGTCTGCGCTGCGCCTTAGGTGACATAAGCAACCTGTTACTATTATACTTGCCAAGATAAACCTAAAATATACATAGCAGAGGAGCCCATGAAGCGTCGAAAAGTAAGATTCTGTCTATGTAGCGTTTCATGTGATCTGCCTACTTTTATTGAATTAATCTAGATCTCCTACAAGACTTGACCTCAAAGGCAAATAAGTTCATTGCAAGTTAATAAAAAATATTAAGTGGTCTTTACTAGAACTCGTCACGAACTTCCCATTAGGAAGTAAAAACGCCTCTTACAGCTGTGAGAAAAATTTACGAAAATGCCCTTCCCTGGCAATTTGGTAAACAGACTGCAAGAAAAATCAGTTAATTCCCCGTATTTTATAACTTAATAAGAGCACAGGACGATTTATGCAATGAATAGAAAGCAGGCCTTCTGCGCCGTTCAATTTCTTTTCCTCCTTTGAGTGGCACAAGGCGTCGTATAATTTGATTTCTCATTTACTGTCCAAACAGTTTGCGATGTTTGGCTTGCCTTTGATGAAACACACTGTATAAAAAACAGTTTGAGCATCTTTGTGTTTTTTAAGGTTTTACTTTTATAGTGACAAGCAAAACCATATGCGGTTATTAGTATTTCAACCGCTACATTCTGGTCACATTTTCAGGTAGCTTCAGATTTTGTAGACTTTTTCGATTATTGTGTTTCTATTTTACAAGCTTTTATTTAACTTCACTTTTGTATTTTTGTATGTTTACAAATCTTGCAATAAATCGATAGAGCTAAAATTTTGTAACTTGACTTGAAATCTGGAGCACATAATCTAGGATGGATGAGAAAATGAAGTACAATTGGCAAAAAGTACAGTCAGCAAAAAAAGCATGTATCGAAAATGACATTTTTGTTGGTTAGGTTATTTCTAATAATACTCGTAACAGTGTAGCAGCATCTTCGACTATTTTCAGGGTTTCACACCCAAAGGGCGCTTGTGCACTGCCATGAATTTTCCGGTCCGGCCGTCCGGTTTTTTAAGGTCTGTCGTGCCGTCCCGCTCTCGCCAATACAATTTAATGGAAGAGCAAGCGAGACGAGAACTCAATGAAAAAGCCGGACGGTAAAATTCATGGTAGTGCACAAACGCCCAAAGAGTCAAAACGGGACTTCCTATCCCTTCCTATTACTAAGACTTCGCTGTCCGTCCATCCGTCCGTCTGTCACGATCACCAGGCTGTAACTCACGAACCATGCTAGCTAGACTGTTAAAATTTTCATAAATTATACATTTCTATTGCCGCTATAACAACAAATACTAAAAATAAAGCAAACATAGTTACGAGTACATGTATTGTTTACTTATTTACGATAACAGGTAGACACTTGAAATATTCACACAATATTTTTAAAAATATCAAAAAAAAACGGCCATGTGCGAGTCGGACTCGCGCACGAAGGGTTCCGTACCAAAAAAAGCAAAAAAAAAAAAAACCGTTTTTTGTATGGGAGCCCCCCTTAATTATTATTATTATTTTGATTTTAGTATTTGTTGTTATAGCGGCAACAGAAATACCTACATCATCTGTGAAAATTTCAACTCTCTAGCTGTCACGGTTCGTGAGATACAGCCTGGTGACAGACGGACAGACGGACGGACAGACAGCGAAGTCTCAGTAATAGGGACCCTTTTTTACTCTTTGGGTACGGAACCCTAAAAAAAAACACACAATGTCTAAAAAAAGAGACAAACACCACAAAATAAATGCGGAGAGAAGTCCAGTGCATGTACCTTTGTACCTACTCTACTATATCTCATAGTACTCTTGAGATTACTCATCAATTCTGTGGTTCGCTGTACTGCATGGTAACAACCTAACAACAGATACACTCGCATCCCTAGTTACGCATCGCAAAGGCAGCTCGCAACCAGCCGGGTATATTAAATTACTTATTAATACGTCCATTTTGACCCTTTTTCCCGGATATCCGCTTCCCGGATAAACCCGATAAGCCCGCTTTTGTCGCAGGATCGAAGTGGGATAATATTCAAATGTTTCCGCCAAAACAGAGTTAAGATCTGGAACTCGATATTGACAAGACATTACTATACACCTGTGAAATAACAAGTGACTGTTGGCGATTTTGAGACAGAAGCGTAATATGGATGGGCCATTTAATAGAAAGTTACAATTTTATTTTTTTCCTTCTCGATTTGAATAAGATGGTTTTTTTTCATACTCATACTGGGTGCTTTCGAAACGAATAAAAAAATATATAAATACGAGTATTTCCTTTCCCCGTGTGGTGCCGGGTTAGAATAACACCTCCCCCTTTCTTCCCGTGGGTGTCGTAAGAGGTCGACTCTGGGAAAGGGGTTAGTGCATTGTGGGCGATGGGCTAGCAACCTGTCACTGCAATGTTACGTTTGACCATCTGGTTACCCTGCTAAAATTGCTAAATGTGGCACTGGATTTTTGAATTCATGTGCTCTGCCTGCCCCTCTTGGGAATGCAGGCGTGAGAATATGTATGTATGTATGTATTTCCTTTACCTTCGACCTAGCTAATTGTGAATAGAGATTTCTTAAGAATTTTTTATAGCAAGTGCGTCATAACATAACATATACTGTCTTTAATTTTATTCACACCCTTAGAATATGACACACTTTTTTCTTTAAAAAAATAGATAAAAAAAATTGAGTATAATGACTCAGTTCAAAAGCCAAAACAGCATAAAAAATGCTATAAATGGTCACGAAACATGAAATAGTCATGGATTTAGGTACCTGTAGCTTTTCGTGTGCTCTACCTAGCCCAATTGGAAATACATTCGATATGCATGTATGTAGTACGTATGTCATTCTATGAAAAACCTAAAAAAAAATGCAAAGAATAATTGGCTGTAGCACGGAACACCTAAACTTCCGAACATACCTATATTTTCCTATTAAACAACTACATTTTTTTAAGCAACGTCACAAAAATAGGGGTTGTAAGCAGGGAAAGAAACTATGGTGCCAATGACGGATGTATGACGTCAAGCTACACTTAGTATTCTAATTTAAAATCTAGACAATAGATAGATAACTAATCAAATAACAACTTATTAGTCACTTCAGTTTATTAGTGAAACTTAACAGATATTTTTTGCAGTTACTGCAACTCATCATGATGGAGACCTTCGCTGACCGAAGGAGTTCGGAACACGTGCAGCGACTGTAGGAGAACGAATCAGTTATCAAACAGATTCGTTCTCCAAATACAATCATCAACGCAATCATGCCGCTGATTATCAATTTATCATTACATACCTACAGTTGTAAAAACCATCTAAAAATATACAACAAATCTGTGTTCTACCCATCGACCAGGCTTAGCACGGTAAAGCTCCAAACGGACAGCGGAAACGGAGCGGTGCGGCGCGGGAGCTTGATAGCACGAACGAAACGCTTATTAGATAGATAGATAGATAGATCTTTATTACATTTTGGAAATCATATTACATTTGAAATGTCAAAATATAATAAATTCACAAAAGGATCGTCATATAAGTAAATTAAATAGAAAATTAACCAAAAAAGGTCACAATTATATGAAAAATGTCAAAATAAAAATATAAAATGAATGAGAAAAAAAATACATTTACATTATCATTTCAATGTAAAAATAAATGTCAATATAAAAATAAATATAAGAAAACAACTATAATAAAAACAGCGACTCACATAATGTGATTGCAACACAATGTCATCTATCATTATGTTATCATTCAATAACAATAGAATGAAATTAAAAATAAACATGTCAAAGAGTCAATAGTAAATAATTATTCAAAAAATTCCTTTAAGGGGCTATTTCCCGGCCGATGCGATGTGCGCGATCTCTCGTTTGATTTCGAATATTACAACCTATACGCCCCGTAGGGTGGTTCAAAAATTTTTTTTTTCGATTTTTCAACGGGGCACCCCCTAAATCTTTTCCAATAACCAAATTATGAAACCATAAAAAATTTCAAGTACCTACGATAACTCTAAGCCGGTGCTCAATGACCCCCAAGATTTTACTATAGTGGTTTTAGTTAGTGAATTGCACATTGCAAGGTGTCTCTATAAAATTTTATGTTTTGGTGTTTTTGAATTTCTTACTGGTCAAGTAGTGTAATATTAAAGTATTTTATAGTAAAATACTCTTTAAGTTGCTTAAAAAGTTATTGTAAGGCTCACTTAAAGGCTGTTAAATGTAGTGATAAAATTGGCTTCAAATGGTCTCTTTTTATTGGGAGTACGAGATTTAGATCATCTTACGAATTCGAATCAGCTTCCTTCAATGCTTATAAGATTCCATCATCATGTTAATGCTTTAACATCAGCGCGAAAAGCTGCTCAAATAACGGTAGAAGAGCTTTTCGCAGTTCGGAACAAAGCTGTACCGATTCGGCTAGTGAAACACTGCCTCGAAAAACTCTAAAAAAATCATTCAAGCTGGTTATTTTTAAAAAGGAACAAATCCATGTTTCCACTGCTCAGCAAAAAAGAGAAAAGGTTTTCACACAATATTTTGATAAATTAGTTGACATTTTCGCATTCATAATATTTCTTTATTAGAAAAATATAACTACTGTGGAAACTTGACAAATTATTTCGAAATTGCGCCAATAATCGACTGTTTAGAAATGTCAGTCGAAACGGTTTTTCTATTTGCTTCCACAACCTGTAAAAAAAATGTTTTCTTCTTAGTCGTATGTCAGCAGATTCTTGAAGTCGGCGAACAATTTGACTCCTCGTTCAGCAGTAGCATTCACTACTTTCAGCTTTGAAACACGCTCTTTTCCTTTGATATGATTTTGATCATCGTTCCATTTTTGCGGTGGTAACGAGAGGAATTGCTCTACGTGATGAAAATGTATCTCATTCGCGATAAGCAAGATATATTCAAGCTAACTAAACGAGAGTTGGCTTAGCTGGAGCGAGTTATACCTAACGTTCGTAATACTTTTATACTCAAAAACGTGGACACAAGCTCCTCTTGTAACAGAAACTCCAAACTCAGATCTTGAATTATGGTTGGACCTTGATAAATATAGTAATGTTGATTCCGAAATATTCAAGTGAGCCAAACAGGTCCTAGAGCGTCACTTGTGGTACCTATCAGATAAATTGGTCGGACTCGGTCTTTTCTCTGATATGGTATCGCACAAAGTAAAGAAAAAGGTCGTGAAGGGGATGTCAAAAGTCTGCAGTACTCGATCGGTAAGAGGTAATGCATCCCTTCTGTAAAAAGATGTTACTATTGGTGACTTTGTCACTAACCGTACGCGAAACTTGCTAAATATTGAAGACTCGTTACCCTCACAAAAAATGGATCAATGATCAAAATTATATCAAAGGAAAAGAGCGTGTTTCAAAGCTTGGGAATGATGAATGCTACTGAACGAGGAGTCAAATTGTTCTACGACTTCAAGAATCTCCTGATATAATGACGAACAAACAAATAAAAACCGTATCGACTGACATTTCTAAACAGTCGATTATTGATGCAATTTCGAAATAATTTGTCAAGTTTTCCCAGTGTATAGTTATAATTTTCTTTAATAATTAGAACGAAATATTGTTTTAGGTTATTTGTACTTATCAATAAACGTATTTTGATGTCCTAATTCTCTAATGAAGTTTATTTAGTGTATAGCTGAAAATGACGAAATATTTGCAATTTTACGAAACTTTAGGCTCGATGAGCACCCCCTTCCTCTTATGATAGAGATTTGAAATTTAAATATGATATTCAAATAAGCAAGTGTAAAAAAATTAAGGGGTGCCCCGTGAAAAAATCGAAAAAAAATTTTTTTTCATACATTGGTGAACCACCCTAACGCCCCGCTTCTGCTATCTGCCCCCTTAGCACGATAGGACGCGAGTAGAGATACGCGCGACATAGACAATACCTGTCACTGTCTAACCAGAGACGTCAGAAAGTGACAGGTAGACTATCCCGCGCGCGACGCGACTAGAGCGTGTCTTCGTGCTAAGCCTACAGTACGTTTGGAGCTTAACACGCGAAACGGACTATCAGTCCACTTCTGATGTCCGTAAAGACAGCCACAGGTAGGTGCAGGTCATGGGCGTAGCCAGGGGGGGGTTTTGGGGGTTCAACCTGGCCGGTTTTTAGGGTTCCGTACCCAAAGGGTGAAAACGGGACCCTATTACTGAGACTTCGTTGTCTGTCCGTCTGTCACCAAGCTGTATCTCACGAACCGTGACAGGTAGAGAGTTGAAATTTTCACAGATGATGTATTTCTGTTGCCGCTATAACAACAAATACTAAAAACAGAATAAAATATAAAAATAGGGGTGTTCCCTTACAAAAAACATGTTTTTTTGCTGAATTTGGTACGGAACCCTTCCAGCGCGAGTTCGACCCGCACTTGGCCGGTTTTTATTTTTGTCAAACTCTGCCCCCTCCCCATCCCAAAAAAACTAAAACCTGGCTACGCCCGTGGTACAGGTACATCCTATTCCATCTCACACGCGATTCACCTCGCGCCTTGCTAAGCCGGCTGATCTCGCCACCCTCACCAAAGAAAGACATTTCTTCCTCAAGTGTACCAAAATTAAAGCAAAATCATAAAATTACCACTTAATTCCAAACCAGAAGCGAAGTTTAATCAGTAACACGTCATAATTGTGAAGCACTCGCAAACAAGCCGCGATTATCCCAACAAAGTTAAGTACAAGAGTATCAAGTTACTTATAATTTGATCTCAAATTTGTTTAGGACTCGCTGTGTGCCCGTGTGTTGTTTTAGGATAAAAGATTCCAGCATGTGTCTCGCTGATCCAAGGATCCCGTAATATCTACAATAATATTGATTTCTAGGGATTATTCAACACTTAAATCATTAAAGGTTAAGGTATATTTTAGGCGACAAGCTAGCAACCCTGTCACTATTAGGTATACCTACCAAATCAAAACCTACAAAAATATGCTACAAGCGGCCACGAAGCGTGAAATAATTATGGATTTATCTATGTCACGTTTCGTGTACTCTGTCTACCCCATTTGAGAACATAGGTGTGATTGTATGATGATATGATAAATGATAAATCATTATTAAAAGCGGCTGAAATGCGGTCTTTGCGAACATGAGTGGCATTAAACTTATCAATAGGGTGCGTAATAGCGTGATTAGAGAAATGATATTGCTACAAGGATAGAGAAAAGCATGTTGCGTTGATTTGGGCACGTGGAGAGAATGAATGAAGCAAGAGATTTAGAAGCACTTTATAACATCATCTACTCGTACTCCCCCTTTCTTCCTGTGGGTGTCGTAAGACGTCGACTCTGGGAAAGGGTTAGTGTACTGTGGGCGATGGGCTAGCAACCTGTCACTGCCATATCACGTTTAACCATCTGCTTACCCTAAAACTGCTAAACGTGGCACTGGATTTATGAATTCCTGTGCTCTGCCTACCCTTTTGGGAATACAGGCGTGAGAATATGTATGTATGTACTCGTAGAAAAGCGGCACAATTAGCGGAACTCTGAAACTGAGCACTAGTGCAATTTCAACTGCAAATCCACCATTAGTTCCCGCTGATACAGAGGCCGTGCGAACAATAATCCAGAGTTCAAAGAGCGACTTATGATAGCGAGTGGATAACGAGACGGGAACTATATGGAATTCTAGCTCCACGTCACGTGAAAGAGACATGGAATCCCGAGCGGAATGAATAGTATTACGGATGGCATTATGCGACACGTATTAATGTGAAAACGGGAGGTTTTTTTAACTTTTGAAATGCTGAACGCAGCCCTCGCGAGAATTATCAGCAACAGCGATAGCTTGAGCTAGAAAAGATTTTATTTAAAAGTAAGCACTACACAAGAGGATTTGGCAAATGTTAAATGATAGATCAATGAACTATGTATGTTAATAATTTCTGTTTTAAGAGGAAATATGCCGGTCGAAGGAATTGAAAAATAGGTATTTGCTAAATCTATTGCTGTCGCGCCGCGACCTGCCCAGACGACGTCGAGTGCGATAAGAACAACTACAGCTCGGACCGAAAATACCTATGAAAATTATTCAAAAACAACGTTTCGTAGTCCCCTGATTTCTTCTCCAAAACTTAACCGATTAAATATGTTTTTTCATTAAATGTTTAAAAAATGTCATAACTGTGTTTCTATGTTCTTATATTTTGATATAATTGTGTTAAAATTGGTTTCTAGAGGTTTGAACACAACGGAAAAACTTACCAATTTTTCATGTTTTTGAAGGTTAATATCTCGATACCTTTAGGTTCAATTGTCGTAAAGGACAAAATGCTACTTTTCAGGAGAAGCAAAAAACGTTTCGTTTTTTTTTTAAACCTTTGTATTTTTTTTATTTGTGGACCTATATCTTCGATGTCTATGACGAAAGTGCTTATAAATCTTCTGTTTTCGCAGTAGTATGGTAACCATATCTATAAATAGGATATTATAGAAGTTAGCTGTCCTTTACACCCCGGAAAAATACATCGCTAGTCTCTTACACCCAGAGCATTTTAAAGAATTCAAAAGTTTTTAGGTCGTAAAGGTCAGTTTTAAATAAAATAATAAAAATTTGGGATGCTCACAGTAATTTCCAATTTTATCGTTATTTTTCCTGGATAACTGTCATTAAAGCAATAAATTATGCTCAATATTTTACTATTAGCTAAAGTTAAGCGTTAGCAACCATTATCTTTTTATATTAATGCTTATGAAGTATTGAAATACCATTAAAGACATGGTACACAGTTAGGTAGTTATATTCATCAACTATTATTATTGTAATAAAAATATGTAGGCTAACCAGGGTAGGAATATAGAAAATGAAGGAATGTAGATATTGTACTGTTATTATGTTATAAATATCGATTAAGAAGTCGATTAAAAAAATATCTTCCTTACTTAGAATGCTTGTCAGGACAATTCCAGTAACACCAAACACGACTTGGTTACCTTGTTTGGATACAGTGTTCTGTAGGGTACTTTCCGATTCCAGCATCAGACCAGTTTTATGGTACTGTATTCAATAGCACCATGTACATTTTGTTTCCTCCTTGTAATTTAACTATCCAAA
Organism: Adoxophyes honmai; assembly: GCA_005406045.1. Classification (NCBI taxonomy): domain Eukaryota; kingdom Metazoa; phylum Arthropoda; class Insecta; order Lepidoptera; family Tortricidae; genus Adoxophyes; species Adoxophyes honmai. The sequence goes on along the minus strand of BHDV01033786.1, from coordinate 109,210 downwards.
TCGGCACATCTAATCGCTACCTTCGAAACACTGGCCGTTCAGAAGTAAAATTCTACTGGCCATCTGTGGTGTTCATCATCAGTTTCCATACACCAAATCCTATTTACTGAATGTAAATTCTTAATTTTATCAATAAATTACCAAAAGCGCCGTACATGCCCCTTCAACATTTGAAGATTTCCCACGATTTCTCCAAGATTCCATCATCAGATCTCAACTTATTGCCAATGGGACCAATTCGGAGTTATACCCTTCAGATCTCGGAGATATCGAGTAACATACACAATAAAAAAACATAAGTTCAAAATGAAAACTTCCTCCTTTTTTGAAGTCGGTTAAAAAGAGTTTGTACAGTATGTGCCCCCACTTAGGTATCCAGGCAATTCGGTGTTTTGAACGCGCACCACTACTAATACAAAGTTTGTCTAACTATTTTTAGCAAAATCAAAATGAGGTAGTTCATGATATTAATATTTCGCTAAAAATAGTTAGACAAACTTTGTATTAGTAGTGGTGCGCGTTCAAAACACCGAATTGCCTGGATACCTAAGTGGGGGCACATACTGTACATGTCTCAATTTTGTTTTAAGAACGAAAAAAACAACTCGGCTATATATATTTCTGTTTCGTTTTCTTCATTATCACTATCATCACTACATAGTTTAAAACAATATCACTTCCCGCTGTCTTATGATACCTAATTGTTTTCTTTTTAACACAAAATAATTAGTTGACACTGAAGAAATTTGTTCTTTACAAACAGAGCAAGCAGGTGAAGCTGATCATAATAATATGATATTAACTAAAGATGATAATCTTCCGAAGAATCGGCTTCATCTGTTGCTCCGTTTGTTAAGAAAATACACCTATTTCTTTAGTGCCATTTTTTTTATTACTGAATTAGGTATTATGTAGTTATTACAACATATGCCTTCACGTGCTAAGCCTGCACTTTATGAGTTGTGTTACTTCAGCATTTTATGAGTTGTGTTAGTGGTTAAATTCGTAACTTATCACTAATTGGAAGAATCCATTCCACTAAATAATCCACTAGCCACTAAAACTGATATTTTCCCGCTAAAACACAGGACTACACCACAAGATCTAGTGGAAAATCCACTTGGCAACACTGAATAGAACTAAACATTATGCAAGCAAGGACCTGTGTGTGCGTCGGGGAATCCTGTCACTTGTCTTGCTTTTACTCTATACAATTGCCAGAATAGCAATGACAATCTGTTTACTAATACTTACCTACCTAATTTAGACTTAGTCGGCTTTAATCATAGGCTCCATTCGTTGCTATAAACAAAGAAAACGCCCTTGCCGCCCTTTACGCCTATGCTAATTGCTTGTCAGTTCAAATATTTAAACGAAAAATCTTAGTAGTAAAGGACCATCTAACCACCTAAATTATCACGTTTGTGCTAAAATGCGGTCGTATTGTCCAATAAATAAATACTTACGTATAGTATACGTCCTTTACGCCCACAATTTGGATTTAATATTAAAGCATACTTTACAGAAGTAAAGGTCGTAAAGGACAAATAAGTAAATTGTGTCCTATACACCGGTATTCGTCACAATTATTGACAGTACAATCATGCAAATAGTAGGTCTTAAAGGACAGCATGGGTAATTTATGGTCATACGTCGCCGCTTGTATTTTGTGATCTCCTTTACGTTCCAAGTGATTTCAGGTGTGATACTTACACCCACAAATTTAACGATTTTTAATGTTGAGCTATCAAGAAAATTGGGGGGTAAAGGACAAATTTTACAAGATATCGAAATTCTAAGAATGCAGTTCGATAGAGCTTGAAATTCTGAACAAAACTGTATATTTAACTCATTTTCGGTATTTTGTCCTTTACGACAATTGAAGCTAAAGGTATCGAATTCTCCTTTAATAATTCAATAAAGAAAAAAAGGAAAACATAGGAACATGCTAATATATCATTAGATTGTTGATGTAAAAAATCATTGTTCTACGGGTAATATCCAGCGAGGAATCAGGGGACTTAAGTTTCCATACAAAACATGACCGCTTCATTTCCTCTTAATGTATACTTTTTTGTTGTGCTCATTTATAAATAAAGTAGGTACTCTGTATTTTTTAACAAGTTAGGTACGCTTAACACAACCCTGACTGCATTTAAACATTTTGTGTGGGAAAACAATTGAAATGCTCCCAAATGCTCCTGGACAACCTTGAAAGGCGAGTTGCGTTGGTTTGGGCACATGGAGAGAAAAATTAAACAAGGGTGTGTAAGCAAATCTACAAAGGAGGTATGTTAGAGCTAGTCGGTCGAGGGCGCCCTCGAAGAACGTATATCGATCAGATCGGCGATGTTCTAAAAAGTGGCCAAATTAGAAGTAGGTACCTACCCGAAACTGACGAGAGTCGTGAATATGAGTGTGTGGAAAAGACTCCAATGGAGAGATCTCTCTCCAGGCAGATGTTTTGCCACAAGTGAAACGAGAGAATTAAACCAGAATAGAAGCGAATGGCGCTCTGTTGTCTCTGCCTACCCCGCAGGATATAGCGTGATATACGTACATATATAATGATATACGTACTTGACAGATATTTTATTTCAGTGGAAACACTGAGAAAATCCCCGGTGCTCTTCAATTAAAGTATTAATACTATCGCATTTTATAATGTGCACTTCAAATGCAATAACACTTGGCTTACAAAGAAGTGGGCACTTAAATAAAATGAATAGCGGCTTAATTCTTATCTTAAAAACTTTAATTGACAGATGGCGTCACGACAACTCATTCTCCTATGATGAATACAAGAATTGATTTGTATGAAATAATTCATATTTTTTTCGACAACTTTAATAAACCGATTTGTGAGATGAGTAATTTAATTTAATCCATACTAACCCGCGAAGGAACTACAAGCATAAATCCTCTCATATCGAAGGAACACCCATTCAAAACAATAAACTGTGTTCACAAGATGATAATGACAATAATTAATACATATTATTACCATATTATATTCACACAAAATACAACCCAAAACCGTCGAGCGTATAAGACGAGAGTGATGAAACTGATGAATGTGAATGAAGCGAGAGAAGTAGGTATGCGAATAGGAGCGAATGGCGCTCTGTTGAGTTGTTCAAACCCAACATTTTGACGTTTTTCTTTACGCATTGTATATCGAACGACCTAATCTATGTATATATTATTTCAGAATGAGGTAGGCTGAGTAACCCCATAACACGAATGGATTTTTCCTGGCGGTCGGATACCATACTCTAGTGTCCGACCGAAGCTTCGGCTTCGGCTTCGGCTTCGGCCACCTTCGGCCAAACCTTCGGCTTCGGCCAAAATTTGGTCGAAGCTTTGGCCGAAGCCGAAGGTTTGCAAATCGTGATTTGAAATTGAACTAACGATGCCAGAGCAAGACGGATAGTACGCAGCGCTTAGCAGGGCAGCATTTCGCCGGCCCGATAGCATTACTTGTAGTTAATTATATAAATTACTGACAACACATAACATAACAACATAATATAGTCACACTTGATTTAGGAACGAAAACTGCGCATAATTTCATTCCGTTTTTTTTACTATTAGCAAATTCTCGTATTTCTTAGGGTCAACATGGGGTCAACACACCTTCGGCTTCGGCTTCGGCTTCGGCTTCGGCCAAAATTGTACCTTCGGTCGGACACTACCATAGGTACTCCATAAAAAAATACTCATAATAGTGCAGTCATTGAAGCGAAAAATATGGTCTTACCTCCGATTTTTTTTACTGTGAACCAAATTGCATACAATTTTGGAATTAGGCTCATCTTACCCTTAACTTCAAAAGTGAAAATGATCTGAACTCCGCCTATTATTTTAAAGGGGTGTAAACAACCCCTTAATGGAAAAATTGACATTGGGTTTTTGATTTTTCATACAACGGGATTTTCCCGCTAATTCCCGTTCCCGTGGGAATTTCGCAATATCCCGTTGCAACTAAGCTTAAAGTTTATTAAGGTACCGGCATGCCAAATTTCAAGCGTCTAACTTAAGCGGTTTAGATTTTTCATACAACGGGATTTTCCCGGTAATTCCCGTTCCCGTGGGAATTTCGGGAATTCCTTTCTTAGTGCACCTCTACGGTACCTAAGCTACGTCCCTTCTAAATTTCAAGTGCCTACGTTTAGCCGTTTAGGCTGTGCGTTGATTTTTAAAAAAATAAAATTTTGTTTTTTTTTAATCGTGACTTTTTTGGAAAATATGTGTCCTGAAGCAGCCAAACTGATACTATCTATCAAACTCTTCATAATAAAGTTAATTCTAGGCGGAATACGATTAATTTCAATTTTGGTGGAAATGGCACTTATGAAACCCATTGATTTAAAAGAAAAAAACATTAGATGCTCCCCTTATTTGCAATACAGCTCACTTATTTTACGTGCAAAAGACTTTTAATAGTGCTCATTTTAAAGCTCATTTCAAGCACTACAAAACCCTTTTGTATTAGAATGCATAAAATGCATCTGCTCGCCGCTAGATGGCATTGACCACATCGATTAAATTTCAGACAAAATAAAAAACGGCTTTGATCTTTAATATCTAGCTAAATATTGCACTTAGAATACTTTATAAAAAATCAAATTGCTCATTGTTTTACCTGCTACAATTTTGTTCTTTATAAAATTTTCGATAAAACGTATATTTTTGGAGATATTTGCAAAAAACCGATGAAAAACGTGAAATAATTGCGAATTTTCAATTGCCAATAACTTGAAAAGTATTGAATTTTTTGAAAAACTTTATAGATGATTTTTGCTTAAAATTAGGCCTTCTATCGATATTCGAGGTTATTTTGCAAAAAAAAAAAATCACCCCCGAGAAGGGGTGGCAACCACCCCCAGGGTGGTTGCGGAGTTCAAATCATTTTCACTTTTGAAGTTAAGGGCAAGATGAACCTAATTCCAAAATTGTATGCAATTCGGTTCACAGTAAAAGAATTCGGAGCAGTAATGCTTGAATGACTGCACTATAACACGTTCCATGCCAGGCGGTTACTTTTATATCAAATATTGTAGTAATTTCACCAAAAAACCCAAATTACTACATGTTTTGGTTCCATCAAATTCTGCAATATCACGTTTAACCATCTGGTTACCCTGGAATCGCTAAACGTGGCACTGGATTTTTGAATTCATGTGCTCTGCCTACCCCTCTTGGGAATGCCTGGCGTGACGATATATATGTATGTTTGGTTCCATAGCAGTATAACGCCATCGCACTGCAAGTCCGAGGGTCATGATTATAACAAGATGTATAGGGTATGTGCTTCCGGAGCGTCCAGTTGCACACATAATATATGTAGCGAGGATGGCAGGTATGCCTTTGATCTGATCTGGCAAGAGTTGGCATTTGCTACTATTTTGAGTTAATATAAAACTATGAATCGAAATGACGAATCATTGATCAGCTATATACATAATATGACAGGTTTTTGTGTACTTATATACAATTACGCCTATATTCACAAAAGGGGCAGGTAGAGTACAAGAACGGCTCAAAACCATATTATGACCATTTCTCATTTTCAATCACTTCTAGCATATTTTTAGTCACGGGAAAGGTCGCTTTTAACGTTTTTTTTATTAAAAGTTAATTACAGTATTACCAAACAAAGAATGCTCCACGATGTACCTGCGTATTAGACTAGTTTTGTGGCGCGGGAAACTTTGATCTACCAATGATAAAAGAGATTTTTTGCGCGCTGAACACTTGCGTTGTGATTATTGGTTATTGATTGATGTCTCAGACAGATGACTCTTGACAGATGTCTAGCACCCCAGCGCCAAATGCGCAGTTTAGTCGAACTAAACTGTGTAAACGAGAATGCATAGCAAGCAAAATTGTGCCCAGAGCGTTTGTAAATAAAGTTCAATATAGATAAATTACTCGTTCGGCTACTCTCTGCGCTTCTCGGCTCACAGCTCAGACGGTAACACCCGATGTGACTTATTTTCTTGGGAATACTGTAATTAATTAGTGACTAAGGTTAAAGTATGTAGTTGGACCGACCCTTAATCTTACACTGCATTATTGTAGATAATCCCTATTCCTCAACCACATCAGAACCGAAACCACTACAAGGAAAGCGAATGGTCAGTCCTATCCTCACGCTTGAGCTGTCTTCACCAGGCAATTCTTAGACATCTAGTGTCAAGTTAAACTGGACCTTGGGCCACCTAGTACCCTCGGCACGTAGATAAAGAAAAGTTGCTTTATCTCATTTCTAACTTAGACAATGCTGAATGTGAGCTGCGTTAATGTGAGTACTTTATTTCCCGCTGTAATTACATAGAGCACCCACCGCGAGAGTTGGCTTTAGTATGACAATGTAACGATAACCCTATGCGTGGTGGCAACCACAGATTTATATCGAGCTAGATGACTCAAGTGTATGTACTTTGCGTGCCAAAATAGAGCCAAAAGGAAGAGCAATGCTCCTCTTTTGACGCGATTTAATTTAGTTTTACAACACTTAGATTAGGTTTAACTGCCTAGAGACAGGATAATTTAAATAAGGCGGCATCATCTTTGAGTGGGATAGACTGACTGTGACGCACTTTATAGTCTGTGAAAATGGAACCTATGGAGTTATATGCAGTAACGCACACGACGCACAAAAATTCCGGCGTAAAATGCAGACAATTCATGTGAATTTTTTGTGCGCTACAGACTCGATCGCACAAAATGTGTGCCGTCTGCGCTGGAATCTTAGGAGCGAGTACAGCAACTGCGGGTAAACATTCTGCGCGACTGTTTGACGGAACTGACGCCGGCTGACAAGAAACAATCACTGTCACTATTGTTGTCAAACGTCGGGTAGCAAATAACACTAGCAACATCTGTCTATAAAGTCACGTAAGACTAATATCGATATAAAAACTATGAAAGAGCCTAAGTAGTTTAATTGTTAAATTGTAACTATTGTGGCTACAATTTTTCATAGTAGTGAAATCAATTTGGTATCACATTGCGTTTAGGGCGATTCCAAATAACAATTTAGGTAGATATCAGTCATTTAATGACGTGTGAATGAGTTGAGTAATCATATATCAAGTGGAAAAGAAAAATAAACTTACTTATCTGCTTGATTCAATACGTAGGTACAACGTAAAAGAATTTGTTTTTCTTTTTATATCGATACATGTAATAACATAACAATTGATAATATATTTCATAATGATAATGTAGTACTGAAATTGTATGAAATGAAATTTTATCTAATTCGAAGCATCCAATCCTATCCAGTGAAAATCTAAATCATCTTTATTTTCATAATTATGAATTGCAATTTTCATACGAATAGGTTGGTTTTGTATCCACATTTTGGTTTATTTGGTATGTATTTTCATTGCATTTGATTCATAATTAATTTCCTACTTAGGAACAAAATGGACTGTCAATCATTTTCTAACTAACAAATCATTACATACATAATATCTACAATAACGCCTATGTTCCCAAATGGGGTAGGCAGAGCACACGACACGTGACATAGACAAAACCATGATTATGAATATTTCACGCTTTGCAGCCAGTTTTAGCATAGTTTTAGGTTTGCTAACAGATGAAAGAGATAGAATAGTGACAGGTTGCTAGCCTGTCGCCTAAAGCATACCTAAACTAAACCTATTTTCTTAGTCGCCTCTTACGACATCCATGGAACAAATGGAATGATGTGTTTATAAATGTAGCTACATACATTATCATATATCACGCCTGTAATCCTAAATAGGGTAGGCAGAGAATACGAAACGTTACGCAGTCAAAACCAAGACTATTTTACGTTTCGCAGCCACTTGGAGCATATTTTATGTTTTAAGTTTAAAGGTACAGTGACAGGATGCTAGTTGCCTGAAGCAAACTTAAACCTACATAATTTCCTTAGTCGCCTTTTACAACATCGACAGTAAAGGTTCTATTTTTAAACCGACACCACAAAATGCAGTAACATACTTATAGCAAAAGGAAACCGACCTCTTTCTAATTGGAATCGACGATTGTATCGCTCGTTGCGAGCCCATTCGATTCAATCGCTTGACCCACAATTAGGAATTAGGTTCGGGATTTATGTGTATGGATAGTCTAGTCTCCGAACGGCAGATTTGCAGCGATATTCAGCTATTATCAAACCGCGTTTAGAAAGGGATTGAGCTCATACGTCATTTTTGAACTAAATACATGGTATGACATTGTCAGTGGTAGAGTATGCAGATAAAGTAAATTGTTATTTTGAAACAATGAATTTCTAAAGCATGGAAAAAATATCAAATTATGTAGCGTTTTTCTTTTGATTTCCGTTAGCATTAAGAGATAATACTTCAGATCAAATAGAGTTACTTTCTTAAACCTGTAGCGTTTTTAAAGTATTTTAAATATTTTTTTATTTATGTATTTTTGAACAGCTACGGCAATTTGATAAAGCGAAATAATGTGGTTAGTGACAGATTTGTCAGATATGATATTACAATTTTTTATAAAAAAAATGACAGTATTTACCGAGAACTGACTTTAAATTTGCAAATCATATTCAGCTATTAATTCTACTTTCTATAAGGGTCTGCACTTATGAAGATATCAAATATTGGTTTATATACTCTGTTTATTTTGGGTTGAGAATTTTAACTGTCAAATCCTTACACATTTTTGAGTAATCCCAAGATATCGGCGCAAATTATGATGATGTTTGAATTAAGAACACTATAACAAACAATGTTAAGTGTATTTGCATAAATCATTTCCAGTTTTACTAATGAATTCCAGAGATAATTTCAAATTGTGTCCGTTGAAATTCTCAACCCAAAAAAAACGGAGTATAGTTATATTTAATCATTTATTAAGTACAATTGTGCTAACGGTACTCTCGAATCCCTTTCTAATCGCGGTTCGATAATACTAAAACGTGAAAAGAGAACAGACAGACAGATTGTTGCATTTGTAACAGTTTTGAATAGGAAATGTCGGCATATCGACATAAATGCTACTCGATTTACAGGGCGAAATCAAATTGGTAATGTAAAATTGGCGCTTGTTACTTATTTAATGCTACGCATCATAATAAATTACTTTAAGAATAATCAAAATGTAAAAAAAGACCACAGAATTGAAGTGACAGTGTTACATTCGTGATTTTTATACTATGGACGAGTAAAATGATAGATACAGTCCCGGTATTTGACATAGTAAAACTTTAAGTTGACTACTTAAAATCTTGCCAAGTTAGATACCGGGGACTGCAATAAAATTGTCAATATGACAGTAATTCGAGTCCTTAATAGCAGCCGTCAAACTATCATTGACAAATAACACGAAACGTAGAAAAACTAATTAGGCAATCTGTCACGCTCTGACTCCTCTAACTAGACAGTGACAGGTATGGAATAGTCTATTCCGCTCGCGATTTGACTCGCGTTGTCCCCGTGTTCGTATCAATCAAAACACAAAGAAACGCTGCGTCTCCTCCCGTCATTCGAGCTATGTGGTAGCTAGCAATTGCTACTCAGAAATAAGTTCTTACATTATTATGGTTTGTTATCTTATTCTGAGCGTCTCATTCGATTATTAGGTACTTAGTAACTAAATGATAAATTAAATACAAAGGATTTGCCCCGGTGTGGTATCGAGCTTAGAATTACACTTGTGCGTTTTTTCCGTGGATGTAGTAACTAGGTGGGGACTAAAAATGATACTTAGGTTAAGATGTAGGTATGCTTAAGGCGACATGCTAGCAACTTGCGACTTACCTATACCTATCGCTTTCATGTACAGTCAGCGTCTGATACATGGTTACACTTTGGTACTTTGTCACTGTGATCGCAGTGACAATTTCATGCGAGAGTTCAAATATGAGGTTAATTAGAAAAGGTACTAAAGTGTATACATGTATCAGACGCTGACTGTACCTAATTCAAAGTTTTAAATTGTGCTCAAAGTGGCTATGAAAGTCATGACAGTAGGATATTCCATGGATACCTAAACAGTTTTATTTCCATAAATTGTCTATTTCGTGTTTTTTTTATGTACCTAAGTGTTTATGTACTTACTGTTACTTGTCTATGTAACGTTGTAACGTATCATGTTATCTGCCTAACCCGTTTGGAAAGGCAGATTTGATGTAAGAGGGCGTCCATAAGTTACGTGAGGTGTTTTTTTAATTTTCTGACCCTCACAACCCCCCCTGGTGAGATGTCGTGAGATTTTAGATTTTATTCAACCCCCTCCCCCACCCCCAAAATCTCACGTGAGATTTTTCAAAATGTTATTTTAAAAAGAAAAACATATCTATTTGAAAAGAAATAATAAAATGAAGACGTAACTAAAAAAAACTTAAATTTTTCTTCGTTCGGATACACTCATGAAGTGTCAAATGTAAAGCGCCATGCACATACTCACTTCGCTTTTTCGCATCTGGATTATTATGGACCAAAATAGTAGTTTTTTGCTTGGTTCAAACGAGAAAAAAATTGCGTGATTATTTGCCGTGACCAAACCAACCCCCCCC
>BHDV01033786.1:55894-98641 GCA_005406045.1 Adoxophyes honmai | reverse complement strand
CTCCTAAGTACTTATGTATGTATACATACATACATACATACATACATAACCGTCACGCCTTATTCCCTGCGGGGTAGGCAGAGACAACAGAGCGCCAATTATGTATGTATGTATGTAATAATTTGGTTAAACAACAAACAAGAGAGTTACAAGAAAAAGTGCCAAGAAAAATCACTTTCATCATTTCTTCCAAGCACTTTAATAAAAATCTAAATTACTTTTATAAACAACTAACACTACATATTTTTTTACATTTAGGTACTATGCCTTCTGTGTTAGCTACTTCTTTATCCGAAACTTTTTCCCGGCGTATTGCCCTGTTTAATACACAAATGCAAAGGAAAAAAAATGAGATTCTGAGTAGAAACGACAAGATCGACTGTATTTATCACAGCAGATGTAGAGACAAAGTAAAAAACTCTCGGATAACCTAGTTTACCTACTTCGATATTCTGACAACCTAGGCTGCGGCGGTTAACAATAGTTTGCGGACAAAACCTTTGGAGCGCGATGTCACACGAAATTAGACCAGTCATTATGGCGACCCGGCAAATTAGAAGGCGTGAAGGGCCATGTATGCTAATTATTAATAAAGACCCTTCCAAGGAAAGGGTCCAGCCTTCAGTAAGGTGTCGATCCCATTTGCTATGCGCAATAATAATGTTATGCTCTAGATAAAAGCCGTTAAGTTTAACATTTTGGATAGCTGGATGAGTTTTTGTCATTACACTCGCATATTATGCCTGTATGTTTACTTGTTTATATTTCGTTTAAGACAAGTATACAAACTGCGTAAGTTACAAAGTTTTGCCCGTGAGGTGTAGTTTTTAAAACACTCTTTCTACCCGCTTTGCTTAGCTTTTTTTTGCTACCCGGCAGGGTATCATTTGTAAAAATGTTGCAATAAATAAAACACTGAATACGAATTACCTAAGACATACCTATAGGTATTTTGAGTTTAGTAAATATTTAAGCTGTAATGAACACAGTTTGGTGTCTTTTGTTGAAAAAGCCTCACATTTAATTAAATAACCCTAAACCGCCTGACAAAGTACATACGTCAATGTTCGAGAAAAAAAAAATTAGAATTAATTATGCTTAATTGATAATTACTTTCACAAATAGGTACATTTTATTTTTTTCTACATTCTTAAATGTTGTAGGTTAAAAAACTAAGACAGAACTCAGTGACAAATAATATTAGGCAAGAAGTCAACCTAATTACGAGAGAATTGGATCATACATTGATTTGATTTACTTTTGAAACTTCACAAGAGTTTAAAGTGTCCATTTTTCTACATATTCCTTGTATTGTACGTATTCAGCAATCGCTGTCTAAAGAGCAGGGCCCTGGGGTGTCCAGCTCTTGATCGCATCCAGACTGCAGCAAATTTCCCCTGCCGGTCGGAGGACCGCAGAGAATTGTAACGATATCGAGCACAAGACATAGTCAGATATAGCCCTCGGCTTCAAACTTGGCAAGATTTTTTGAAAATTACTCGACTCTACAAAAAATCTTGCTAGGTTAATTGCCGGTAACTAGATATACGTACTTACTGTTGTTTTAGAGTTGTACTTCGATTTAGGTATCTTAAAATGGAAACATTTTAAACATAAAACTACTGCGACAAGGTAAAGTGAAATAAAACTGATACATTCACGTCTTTATATAAAGTTCTACCTCTACCTCTTCCATCTTTGCAAACCTAAAACTATGCTAGAAGTGGCTGCGAAGCGTGATATAGTCATAAATCATAATAATGTTCATGAAGCCGTTATCCTGTATCCTGTTTTTCTGTAACTATTTTATGTACAATAAAGAGTCATACAATACAATACAATAAGTACCTACAATGTTCTTGTCTATGTCACGTTTCGTGCGCTCTGCCTACCCCATTTGGGAACACAGGCGTGATTGTATGTTTATAAAGTGACGAATCGCGTCGTTCAACATAGGAAGACACTACATTGTAAATTGTAATGCTACACCCTATAGTTTAATGACAAGAGAGTTTAGGTCGAAGGCATTGTTTGGAGCTTCGTAGTGCTTGCCACATGATCTTGGATACTTAGGTATCTTTTGTTTACTACATACATACATTACTAGATAAACTATGTTACGTTCCAACATATTTTTAGGTTTTAATTTAAGAGGTGCAATAGTGACAGGGATCTAGCCTGTCGCCTAAAATATACATACATACTTTCGCCCCGTGTGGTGCCGGGTTAGAATAGCACCTCCCCCTTTCTTCCCGTGGGTGTCGTAAAAGTCGACTCTGGGAAAGGGTTAGTGTATTGTGGGCGATGGGCTAGCAACTTGTCACTGCAATATCACATGTAACCATCTGGTTACCCTGAAATTGCTAAACGTGGCACTGGATTTTTCAATTCATGTGCTCTGCCTACCCCTCTTGGGAATACAGGCGCGAGAATATGTATGTATATATACTTTCGCCTGTATTTCCAAATAGGGTAGGCAGAGCACACGAAACGCTACATAGACAAAACCATGACAATTTACTACTTTTAGGATTTTAGCCTCCATCCCGGAACACAACGGTGCACGCACTGCTGCTTTGCGACAAGAATAGCAGGTAAGACGGTGGTAGCGATTCTGATGTGCCCTGCATGAACGCCTACTAGGTACCCTTGATGCCGGAACAGTAAGTATTTTGTTGGAACATTCACGCGAAGTTCACACAAAGAGGTTCACAGTGCCCGAATGGCCGTTGATTTAATTCATTGTTTTAAGTCATTTCAAAACTATTGGTCAGATCTTGATGAAATTAAAATGTAACCAATGGTAAGCCATTTCCCTATCAAAGACAAAAAGAACCATCGAAATCCATGCACTCGTATGAAAGTAATGACGAAAAAAAAACCAGATGGAGAACCTCCTTTTTGAAGTCTGTTAAAAAAAGACCAACACGATTAGTAACGTTCAGAGTAGTGCTTTCTTCCGTAGATGTCTTAAGAAGCGAAAAAGCGTCAAATTGCCATGTTATCATTACGTAACGTTTCTTACGCTCTCCCTACCCCAGCTGGGAATACAGTCGCGATGTACGTACATTTTTAAAATAGCAGTTTTTTCTCATCTAGTTTTCTCAAAGTTTATCTATCCGCCTTTAGCGTTAACTTAAGCTGAGCTGATCCCAGGACTATATGAGACAATCCTCAGACCTAAGTTTTCTGAAGTAAATAAATTAAATTGAAAACCAGCTAAGCTTGAAACTAACTTGCAAACGAACAGTTCCGTGCAGTATTTGCACATTATTTCATACTATAACATCAACATTCAGTGCAGTGGGAGGGGAAGACCTAGACGGACGTTCCGTGACCAAATCGCGGACGTTTTAGAAACAGGTCAGGTCAAGAGTACCCGAAACCAACGAGCATGTATGAGGAGATTGATGAATGTGGATGAGCCAAAAAAAAATATTATGTCAGGTTCGTAGCGAGTGGAACAAAGTAGTCTCTGCCTACCCCTGTGGGAAAGAGGCGTGACGATATTGTATGTATGTATGTATGTATGTATTTCTTACTTTGTAAGTCACCTCTTATGACAGCCATGGTAGAAATTGGCACCTCATTGAGAATCAGGCAAAAACTGTTTTCATTTGAAAATTACCACAGTCGAATTCCAAGTTTAAATTCTATAGCAACTCCCACAAACACCCCTCTTTACAAGCGGTTACTCCCCTCTTTTTCCCGTGTGGTGCCGGGTTAGAATAGCACCTCCCCCTTTCTTCCCGTGGGTGTCGTAAGAGGTCGACTCTGGGAAAGGGTTAGTGTATTGTGGGCGATGGGCTAGCAACATCAGAACACGCATTCCAGCACTACGCTGCGTTGTGCAGGACAGTGTGATAATCGCTTAACGATATCGATTATAATATTTATAATACTTTAAAACACTAAATTATACGAAAGAAAAACAAAGCACCGTCCGGAAAAAAGCGTGTCTTTCAAGCCACCGCGCCGCCTCGCTTCCGCTGCCAGTGCGTTTCGAGCTTAACAGTCTCATCGACACCCTTAGTCAGGGAACCCTGAAAACGAATTCACCATTTGCCAAAGCAGAGATCTGGTCAGATTTGGCCGTCGCCAGGACGACGCCCCGGGCGGCCTGTTAACATGATTTGAATTAATTAGGACAGCAGGCTTCTTTTGTTTTGTAATTGGTTAGCTCGAGGGCTCCCACAAACCTCACGGATAGGTACCCAGAGAAGGCAGTTAGTTAATATTGCGGGGAAGACTCCTCTAGAGATCTCTCTCCAGCCAGATGTTCTCCCTGGGGGCCAGAGTCCAAGAAAATTGGAAGTTTATTTATGCAACCGATTATCGAAACTTCGTTGCCGCGATGTAGGATCGTTTAGTTCCGCTATTCGACGAATGTGGCGCTAGGGCGCTACAGTAGGTATTAAGCCAAGACCTAAAGTCCGAAGATATGTCTTTTTAACACTTCCCTTTGCCTATCTTCATAACATACAAACAACATTATGTATAGTCACGCCTGTATTCCCAAATGGGCCGGGTTGGTAGAACACACGGATCGTGATACAGACAAAACACACTAGCCTGGCTTAATTTTTGGTTTAAAAACAGATAGATTGGTTCCTGTGTATTGTCTGGTTTTAAATTTCACCTCTTCATTTCTTCCGTTGACGTCGTAAAAGGCGACTAAGGATTTAGGTAGGTAAGCTTTAGGCGACAGACAACATATCCCTATTATACTTACACATACATACATACATCACGCCTGTATTCCCAAGAGGGGTAGGCAGAGCACATGAATTCAAGAATTCAGTGCCACATCTATCATTTTCAGGGTATCCAGATGGCTAAACGTGATATTGCAGTGACAGGTTGCTAGCCCATCGCCCACAATACACTAACCCTTTCCCAGAGTCGACTCTTACGACACCCACGGGAAGAAAGGGGGAGGTGCTATTCTAACCCGGCACCACACGGGAAATATACTTACCTATAAGAAATAGAGAGGTGTTATTCTAAATCAGACACCTTACGGAGGAGGGAATTACATAATTTATATAAAAGTATACCGAAAACATATGGCACTCTGTTGCCTCTGCCTACCCCGCAAGGCGTGATATTCATGTTATTTATAATATGGACTAAAGTTATTACTTATACTTATATTAATAGGGAACTGCATTTGATTAACATTTTATGAGCTTTATCCATCTTTACTCTCTCGTAACTTCTTTAAAAAGATCACCAATCTACCTGAAAACCGTCCAGGGATTTTCAATTGATCGAATAATAATAATAATTGTATGGGAGGATCAAAAACAACGTTTGTACGGAAACAGTTAATATCTAGTAACATTAGCTACCTCTCAACGCCGGTACAACTTTTTGATCCTCTTCCAAATGGAAAGCAATGAAACAAATAGGTATCGCATTAGTCTTTTATTTCTACTTAGCTATACTTACGCTAAAACTTATAACAAAACATCAATTTACTTAATAATACCAACTTACAACGTAGATACAAAATACGTCTTCGCGAAACTCTTCGATCAATCATTTACCGTGTCCTTTGAGTCTCTTACATCAAAAGGAAAAGCTACAGTAATTTCATAGCAATGTATCACCATACATCATGTAGACAAAGCCGCGGAGCGTGACATAGTCAGGGAACTTATTTTCTACATGACTGGTCGCAATCCGCTCTAAACTATGAATTTTACATTATCAGGGATACACTGACATGGTTTCAAATTCAAACTAGTAATATATCGTATTAATTCACTGGGTTACGCAGTGGCGTAGCTAGGGGGGCGGCGGGGGCGGTGAACATCAGTAGTCAATGTAAAATTATAAAAAAGTTTAAAAAAATCAGTGTAGTCACACTATCATCACATAAACATAAGTAACTCATTGATTTCGGGGGGGGGGGTACACCTACAATATCCACCCCTTGTGCCACCCATGCTAGCTACGCCACTAGGGTTACGTACAAGCAGTTATAGAAGAACAAATTTAATGTAGTTATATAAAAATGTAGGACTTCTTAAATTCCAAAGTATCGCAGCTCAAGGATATTTAAAAACAAACAGACACTAAGAAGAAAGGCCCACTATGTCGGCATAGCTGATAAGATACGTTAAATTGCTACAGGCCATTTTAATTCCCGAGTGTCCTTTGTCCGTAGAATAAGAAGGAAAGAAAAAAACTTAGGTTAAGTTATTTAAATGACCAAATAAGATTTAAAGCACTTTTTTACATTTCAGAGCTACTTAATGTAAGTATATTACCAGGGTCTATTATACTCAGTACAATACAAAACTTAAAAATTAAGTATTTTTTAGAATTACAATAAAATTTTACCTCACATTTCTATCACAAAATAAAGCATGTGAAAACATTTTCACCTCTGTATTTCAAAAGAGAAGTAGACACAGCATATACGTAAAAAGTTTAACAGAAATTTTATACATTATTTAAGTTCCTGAGCCACTTTTAGCAATGTTAATAGCAACAGCCGTTATCTCTTAAGTGTCAAATAATACTTAGAAGTCAAATTTCCGCATTTAGTCCTCATTTTCCTATACCTTTTATTGAAAAATAAAAATCATAGCCGCTGTTCGTTTTTTCCAACTTTTCCAGGATTTTATCATTAAGAAGAGTTGGAGCGTCGGTGGCCCACAAGTAGTCCAAATGATTGAATTCTGGGTACGGGACTAAGTATGCGTCCGTCGTCGCAGCTGGCAATTTCTCCCTCAGCATATTCACTGCAGTTTCACTGGACAATAAATCGTTCTTCGCCCAAAATAGAGTAATAGGCAACGTGACCTTACTCAGATCATATTCCGGAGGCATTTCAGTTCCATATATCCTCTGGTTAAAACTAGCACCATAATCAAACTGCTGGAATCTTTGAGAAGTAACTAACTGAGCAAAGTGTACCGTTGTTTTCCAAGACGTACCAGTTCCTAGATGCGTCAAAAACACAGGGAGAAGATCTTTGTTGAATTGCTTCTCATCATAACCGCATATCGAGAAGATAATATTCCGGCAGTACAATGCGTCATAGCTGTCCGGCTTACAGGAAGCTGACATACGCCCCAAAGTAGAGTGTTTTGGAATGAACTCGTGCGATCCGTAAAGCATCTCCATATAAGCTACATTACTAGCGATGGGTGCAAAAGATTTTAAGGAGGACTTCATATCAGCCATGTACACCACTGGCGCTAGAGCGAAACCAGCGTTAAGGATGTTGTTGTACTCCGGACGAAGAGTCAACATTGCGAAGAGTATGGTTGTACCCATTGAGTGTCCAATGTAGGTTATCTTGTTGCCGTCTGCTTTAACTTTCATGATGTAGTCGATGATTGCGGGGACATCGTGCAGAGCCACGTCATGCCAAGAAAAGTTCCAATAGGATTTGGAATCAGTCTTCAACCAAGCGTGCTCTCTAGAATATTTGTTACCTCTTATGTTCGCCATCCAGACGTCGTATCCTGCATCTGCCAGAGCGTACGCTAAGGACTTCTCAGGGCCGTTGAGGATCCAGTCGGCAGAGCTGGCGAACAAACCGTGCTGCAAAAGTACTGTTCTCGAAGGAACGTTGTCCGCATTCTTGGAGCGAGGAATCCTATGGACATTTAATAAGTATCCCTGTGAAACAATAGTGTGAGTTTCGCACGGGTAACCATTTCTTGATATAATGGCAGGAACACTCAACACAATATCAGGATTCTCCAACCGAGCACCTTCTTCATCAGTGGGCAGGTAAGACCAGGAGTCGGCAACCTTCCTCCCGCTCTCCTTCACACTTTCCACGTAATTGTTAATGTCTGACGTGATCTTGTTCTGTTGTCTTTCCACGTAGCTGTTGACGGAGTCCTTCATTTTGGCGGCTTCTTCGAGGCTCGAATTGACGGCTTGCTCGATTTTGAGCCGCTGCTCTTCGAAGAACTTGGTTGCCTTCATCGACTGGCCGGTGAAGAAGTCTTGGAAGGACTCTGTCCAGTTCATGGGGCTGGGCATGGCTGGCGCGGCGAGGAGGAGCACTAGTGTGATGCGCGCGGTCATGCTGCCGAGTTTTAAGCCGCACTGAGCCCAGGGACGAGCGCTTGCTGTAATATCGAACTCCTTCTGACCCGGAGCTCGGGTCAGAACGTAATGAGATATCAGTTATTGTGTCTGCAACACAATAATTTTTTAACACCAATTCCTACGCACGTCTTTTATCGTATAATAAACAAATTTGTTGATGATTTCGTATCCTCTTGTGATAAGAAGAAAAATCCGGCTCTTAATTGACAATTGGCTCTTTCGCGGATGTTGTTTTAAATTAAAATGAAGTGCTGTAGTAATTGGAAGAACTTTTGATACGTTAAAACAGTTAAAGAATTTTAGATAATGATTAAACATTAACATTAAATAATTTGTCATGCTTATGGTGTAGAATTGAGAATAACACCTATCTATTTTTTTCGTGGATGCCATATTTAAGGCAACAGGCTAGCAACCTGTCACTATTATACTTAAAACTTAAAAACTAAAAAATAAAAGCTACTAAGCGTAATTATAGTCATGCCTTTTTCTGTGTCACGTTTCGCGTGTTCTGTCTACATGTTTGTTGTATGCACAGATTTATATTGTAACAGATACCGCGAGTGCCTGCATTTGTATGAAAACTTTTTCTCTACAGTAGGTAACGCCACATGAGAGCTTTAGTGATGGGTAGACATTGATAGGCCGAGTGACACCCATTCAAAGATGACGCCGCCTTATTTAATTCATCTTATCTCTAGACAGTTCAACCTAATCTAAATGGTATAAAACTAAATCAAATAGCGTCAAAGCATTGCTCTCCCTTTTCGCTCCATTTAGACACGCGAAGTACATACTTGAGTCATCTATTTCGATATAAATCTGTGGTTGTATGTATGTAGTAATAGTTAGCAGCAGATATTGGAGCTTGAATAATAATGCGGACACGGGTTGGGCTACCAGCCGACTGACCCATGACTTGATGCCTGATTAGACAAGACTGCATTAATCACACACGTTATGCAATAAGCAATTAACATAATTAATTAAACAACGTAAACAACGTAACGTTCGACAGCCAAATTGTTCATTATGCATACGCCGCGTCTGTATCCCCAAATGGGATAGACAGCTCACCAAACGTTATCTAATATAGATATAAACGTTATCTAGTATATTTTGTAGGATTTTAGTTAAGAGGTATAGTCACAGGTTGCTAGCCTGTTGCCTAAAGCATACCTACCTAATCCTATTTCCTTAATCGCTTCTCACATCAATGAAAAAAATCGAAAGGAATAGAGCTGCTATTATAAACCACAACAGTAGCCATTCAATTATAATTTCCCCCGTGTGGCGTCGGTTTTTTTTTATTAAACCTATTAATTTTCTTAATGTCTGATTCAATATTTTATAGCTTAGTCAATTATTATTTATAAACCTTATGATCTTTGAACATAAAACTATCTACCGAGACACTGACTCATCTAGAAAAATAAGGATTTTAATTGAGATAGTATAGTGGTTGGTCTGTCTCTTCTAACGAAGACGGTATTGAATTATGGTACTGCGTCAACAGCTGGTGTGAACGTGCCTTTTCAAAGTGATGTTAAGCGTTGTGTGTACATTTGACAGTATTTTAAATGACGACAGTAACGAGGGTAGTCGTGTGTCGGTATTAATTTCGTCGAATACGAGCAATCGCGGATAGAGCGGTGGCGCGCAATGCGTGTTTGGCAACAGCCGCCGCGTCCCCTAGATGGAGGGCTAGGGTAATCCCGAAACATGTAGAGCTAAACTCTATTTAACCTCTCGTATGATTAGGAGCAGATCTGCTCCATACAAATACATAGAAAAAAATCGGCTGCGCCGCATACAAGGGGTTAAGGCGTGAGTTATCCATGTTTTGTAAAACCTTATCATCTTATTAAGTACCTATTAAGACGGAACTCGAACATTTGACTACACTTAGTCATCTCAATAATGGTTCCAGGAAAAACCGATAAAAATAGGTTATTTATCGGAAATTACCGTTATTTTATCAGTTGGAAGTTCCAGGAAACATGGGCGTAAATACAAACAGGAATATTGTTGTAGAGATGAAGGCCGACGCCCACACTGGGACGCGTGTTGCGCCATTGCGTGAATTAGTCGACTAAGAAAATGCTTCCGACAGGTCTCTCTCACTTCAGGGAACAACGAACAAGGTAACAAAGTTGACGATATTTTAACTTATTTATATCTTTTTATAAATGAAAATGAATTGCTGTTCGTTAATCTCGCTAAAACTCGTCGTAGTCCAGAGAAGGGCGAGAAAATAAGGAAATCTGGCGAAAAAAAGATCCAAAGCGGAACGTACAACATAGTTCGCCGGGCCAGCTAGTAAAAAATAAAATACGTATACATGTGTAAAGTTAAGGTACCATAGTGACTGGATGCTAGTCTGTAGCCTAATGCATACTTAAACCTATTTAAGTATCGTTAGTCGCTTTTTACGACTTCCACGGAAGAAACGAAAAGGTGTTATTCTAAACCTCCACACAGCAAATAAAATGAAACAAATGCAAGACGCACGCGAGGTCGAGTAAGGTGAGGTTGTTTTTTGTTTTTTTGTTGTTTTCCGACTTCTCTAGTTCGACAATAACAGGTGTACGTAATGATGAATTCAAGAGGATACATTCACGTCTTTCCATCGAGATTAGTTCGACATGTGCCGGGTCAATCATTGACCCTATCACAGGGAACAACACGCCACAGCGAATACGATTAGACGCGCGCTCAACCGCAGCAGCCGTCGCGCGATACTCTCGATGATGGATCCCGTGTTGTCCTGAAACATGTCGAACTAATCTCGATATAAACAATTGAGTGTACCCGTTTTACTTCAACATGAGTCTCGTTGTAATTTGATTAAAATAGTGACAAGTATACCGAGTCTACCTCGCGCGCGACTCCAGCAGAGTGTTAATACACACGTGTACCTATCGCGCATGACTTCGGTAGAGCGTTTACCTATAAGCACGTGTAAGTATTGTGTTAAAAATAAAAACATATTCTATTTATTCCGTTAGTTAGATTACGGAAAAATATGAGACGCGTTTTTTTGGTTCATCAAATAATTGGACATCAATCATCACACGCCTTGGTAAAAATTGTACCACGTAGTAACGACACTCGAAATTTCGGATCGCTGTATTTCCGTATTTTTTTTTCGTCAAATTAAATAAAAAACACGTGTTTAATATCTTTTTGTAATCTATCTGACAGAGTAAATAGTTTTTAGTCAACCACCCAATTGGACTTATTTATGCAGAAAGGAACCAACCCACACGATGATAGTTTTGAAATAGGTACTTTCTGTTCATAAACAAAAAGTGCTTTATCTCAAGAAATCATCGTGTGGGTTGGTTCCTTTCTGCATAAATACGTCCAATTATTTTAAAGCTCGCTCACAGACATCGCGTCGCTTCGCATCAAACTGTCGCCTTTGCTTATTGAGAACAATAAGAAATACTAGGCTCCGGGAAAAGATACGCGCCAAGTGTTCTTGGAAAATTACTTTTTAAGCGAACAAAGCAGGTAATGAAACTTTTTAAACGAAAAGCGTCGACAGCTTAGCAGTTTGCGTCGCCCGTAACAAAATTGAAGGTTTTAATCTCGTGGAACAAAGATTTAAGTTCGTAGTTAGTTAGTGTTATGTGCTACCCTACATTTGACAATAAAGGGATGTCCGGAAATTGACCGTAAACAGTCTCAATCGTAACGCGTCTGAAAACCGCTGTAACATATTTTGTGAAAAAAATCAGTATTGACCTTGTGGGTGACAAATGTTTCATCAATGTCCCGTACGGAAGTCCCGTTGGTCGGCGCGAACGCACTTGCAATCGTACCTACGACTCTGTAAATGCTACGCGGTTAACTAAGAGCCGGAGTAAAAAAAACTGGGCATTAATTTCAGAAAAACTTCACAGGGATTTTCAGACGCATATAGTAAACTCGATCAATGGTATAAATATTTAAGTTCAATTTCCGGCCATCCTGTATATTCCTTTGGGAAAACCACCATTACGCTTAGTCAATAAACTATGAGCAAGTTTAGCACTCACACCTTGGAGAATCAAGTCCTGAAACCTAGAAACCTTTTTACAATTTTGTTCTGAGTGATCCCAGTGAATTATCGCCAGGCGTCCTTTTGCTTGGATACGCTCGAGGTGCGAGAGGGGAGTAGCAGCGGAGTCAAATAAAACCCTGAGAAGGATTAAAATACGTTTATTTCTTAAAATTTGTCAATAATCAGACAAGTGTCTTGGTACAACCATCTCGGAACGAGCTTCCCGTGTTATAAGTATGCAATATACACAACAAAATTAATTATATATCAGCATACACTAAATACATTACTTTAGACACAAAAGTACCTATTAGCATTTTAAATGCCTTATATCATACGCTAGTTACGATACTTAGTCTACATTTAGCTCTTACATATGTTTATACATATTTATACATGTTCCATGCCTTAAGTATGGGTATATGTATGACAGCTGTAATAAACTATTCAAGCGTTCACTGAATTCTTTTCCATTCTCATAGTGTTTTTGCCGTTCGTTTCAGTCATTTTGCCTCATAAAGGACTTTCCGATAATTTTGAGCCTAACGAAGCAATCGATTCCTTTCGGCTGCATGACCTTCAATTCTTTGCCTCCAAAAAAAACGAGAAACACGCGTTTATAGTCCGGTCACCCGTAATCCTTTCAGTTTTCCCGCGCTTGATACCCCAAGGTTACACGAAATAAAAGCCGATCCAGTTACAGCAAATGACCAAATAAAATGTTAACACCTCATTGCCGTTTCGTGGGTGGTTCTTATCGAGCAGCCATGGGTTTTGCGACGAAAGTTGATCGCATTTATCAAAAACGTTATGTCGTTCAGTAACTTTTTCTATATTTCATTATCGTTTAAAACCGATTAGGTACACCCATGAAAACTCTGAACGACACACGAAACGCAGCCTTACACAAAAAGACGGGACCAGGCAGAAACAAACCTCACCAAAAAAGCCTCACATAGAAATTCACAAAATATTTAAATGCTAAAATAATTTCTCTTTCATCGAACAATCCCCGCCTATACACCTAACGCTAAGATATTCTACGGCTTAAATTATTACATTTTTATTTATTAGCATTCTTTTATACATGTTAGCGGTAGGGAAACATGACAAGTGCAATATGTACTAAATCACAAGTTCTCTTTTGCCGCCTTACCATTTATTCGATCACTGGACTCTCTGAAGCGACTGCTCTGCGGGATCCGCTAGTGAATTCGCATCTAACTTTTGGATAACTTTACAGCTGTGTACTTGTTTTCTTTAAGCATACCCAACCATTATAATAATATATCCGATCTTTATCGAGAACAAAACAAGACTTGTTTGACAGCACGGTTAGCACAGTATGGCGTACGAACCTTTAATTTTCCGACTCTTCTAGTTAGACAAAGACAGATAGCTCATTACGTGCGTGCTGATATATACCGCAACAAATCCGCAGGTTTTTGTCGTGTACTCTGTGACTACTGTATTGTTTTCGATACGACCCGTTAACGCTTACACTGCCACCGACGAATACATGCGTTTCGAGACTTTCGCTTTTGATATTCATATTATTAAATAAGGCTTGTTAACTGACTGTCACAATATATTTATTTGGCAAATAATTGGATATGCGGTTTTATAATGGTCAACAAACCCACTCGTTATGATATGAAATATGAACACGCTGGTAAAGTTATCAAAATGTCTGCGACAATAGTCATAAGAATTTTAAACGCGAGTTTCAGATTAGTCTCTGGAGTTACCGCGCGCGAAGTAAGCATTTCAGTACGCTATTTTATAACTAACTAATTTTACATTATCATTATGGTAAGTCGGCCATATTATTTTTAACTAATTTGATCGTGATCGTCCATAAATATACTTATATCTTAAAATGAACGTAACTAAAATGAAGCGAGAAATCTTGGGGGTGTGTTAGGTATTATAAGTAGTAACTTATCGGGACACAAAATATCTCTGTCTGGGCTATTCAGTATAAACTATAGCTTACCGTCGATTAACTTGGATTATGTGACTAATTTTATAAGAATATGTTCCCTCGACCCTTAAACTGAATAGATCTGGGACATTTAATCTATTATGTACTATTCCATTGGTGTATCATTTTATTTGTAGAACCAAAGACAGAAGACGATGGTTAATTAGTTTACTCGTATGTTATGATTTAGGAACCTATTTTCGGAGTATTTCATTGAGAAAAGGTAACAATAAACGGGACTGACATGGCGGAAAATCTTACTAATCTAATAAACTGCATTGCGTGACACTAAAGGAACTATTTATTGGAATAAACTTAACCAGAATATCCTACAAAAATCAGTTGAATTTCAAGTAATCATACCTACCGTCATTATTAGTTTCTTGAATGTAAAGTTTTACAGAATGTAGGCCTTAATAATAATATTTGCACAAACAAATTGTGAACTCAAAGAAGCTTGGTTACGCGAAATAAAGAGCCAACTTTATGAACCCGATGTAATTTATTTAATCGTTCAAAAGCAATCTCACATATACAGATAACGTAAAATTTGCATAAACGGTTCTGTTGGACAGAAATCTAATCATACAACACTGATCGAGTTTTATTGCGACAGTCATTCGACTATTTCACTGGAGTCCTAATAAGTAACTAATTCTATTGACTTGCATTCTTAGATTTCGTTCTCGACACGAAATACAAATAAATTGGATAATAGAGCGTGGATCCTTTCGTTTCTCGACTTAGTCGAGTTCAAGAGGCAGATAAATCCTAAACTATGTTTTCTCTTTACGACAAAACTGATCTCGATGAGTCTGTATTCCGGGACGTCAGTATCGTTGTAAAGAGATTTGAAAAAAGTATGCAAACTCCTTATTGCTTCATTGGTAAGTTATTTTACTAACGACATCAAAAATATGTATTCAATTTGGTGCATAACTATTATCCTACCCGCGAACAGGGAACGATAGAGCAAAACACGTCCGCCGAATTTAAGGCATGTACAATTCGCGGCCTATTATCATACTGTTATAATTCTTTACAAGAATTGTATATTACAAACAAGATCAACTGGGCAATATTAAAGTTACGCTTTTGTAAATTTATCTAGTAAGTGAAATTTTCGAAAAGTTTCGCTATAACGTTGTACTCGCGCGAAAAATTCATTGTTTTTCAATAAATTCGATACTTAGTGCTCTTTCTAACGCACTCCCTCAGTATCGTTCGTGGCGGGCCTCTCGGGCCCAACAAGCACTCTGTACACGTCGCATAAAATATCAGCTTAGCACTTAGAATATTCAATCCATTAAATAAAAAATGTTAATTCCGTCTACAAATGAGTTTCTATTACTTTAAGTAGTTCCTATTGAAACAAGCAACAATGATCGGTTACACATTTATCTCTAACTAAACTTATCAATAAATTATAATAATCATTGCACTTAGTACTTTATTCTCGAAATGGTTATGCCAGCTCCAGAAATAAGCGCATCGAAATAACCATACCAGTTTCGCATTACTTTGGGGGAACGCACTGGCAACATATTTTTGAAGCTGGGCAACACACATAGTCACTGCAAGCGTATAATTAAAAAGTCAAACTGACGTTTACAACGGTCAACTATGCACTCGCGTCCAGAACTAATTAAAAAAAAAACAAACGAAAAAACATTCGTAGATCATTCTACTGCATTACTTACGCGTAAACTAAAATCACTCGTGAACTGTTCTTAGCACGTGCCATCATTGGTTATGCATACTGTAATTTATATTACCCTATCACCTTATTAGAACGCCGCGACCGGCCCGCTCGCAGCGGCTGCACCCGAGGACTGTACATGATACTGTACGGTTGGTGTCATGCTGTACAGTAGAGGTCTGTGCACTGTACTGTACAGCAGAAGACTTAAATTTTTCCACAGTATTTTACGTTACTTGTCGTTTTCGAGCAGAGATTCGATCCTTCGAAGCGCGCCAATCGCTCGCGCCCCTACCACGCATGACTGCGTCGAATACGGGCGTCTCAACGTAATCTAGGTTGGCTTACGCAGGACCAGGCCGAGATCCGAATCACTGTATCAACGTCCTCCAGTGCAAGCCGTCTCGCCCGAGTTACTTACAGACAAGTGTAAAACTTTGCGTTGCGCCGATGTCAATTCATTTGCCAGAGCTTACAAAGTTCGACAGGTTTTTTTTTTTTTTCACAGTGAGGGTCCACTTGGTCTGGCGGGCGGCGCTAGCGCGGGCGGCGCGCGCGGCGCGGCGCGGCTCAGGGGGCGGGCCGTCAATATGCGCGCCGCTCCTCCGCGTCCGACATCTGCGGATACACCGGCTCACTTGACTTAACAGAATCTATACTGATATTATAAAGCTGTTTATACATACATTCATATTCTCACGCCTGTATTCCCGAGAGGGGTAGGCAGACCACATGAATTCAAAAATCCTGTGCCACGTTTAGCTATTTCAGGGTAACCAGATGGTTAAACGTGATATTGCAGTGACAGGTTGCTAGCCCATTGCCCACAATACAATAACCCTTTCCCAGAGTCGACTCTTACGACACCAACGGCAAGAAAGGGGAGGTGCTATTCTAATCCGGCACCACATTGTGCTCGAAATGATTTTTTTTTTTTCGAGTTAGATAGACCATTTATCGAAGAAGGCTTTAGGCTATTATAACATCACGCTGCGACTAATGGAAGCGATTAATGGAAGCGATTAAACATTGGAAATAGTGGAAAAAACGGGGGAAATTAGTCACTATTCCACGCGGAAGGAGTCGCGGGCACAGCTAGTGTTTTAATAAACCGGTGACCACTCATCGCTGATTTAAGATCATAGTGAGCACTAATAGAGCCGTGTTTTAAAAAAATACATTTTCTTTTCTTTCTCAATTTGGAATAAACCACTCACTCATCACTGATTTCAGACCGTAGCGATCACTAAATAATGGAACCAGTTCAAAAAGTCATATATTTCCTTTTCTTTCCAATTTCGAATAAACCGGTGACCGCTCACCACTGACTTCAAACTTAACTGCTCACAGAATAATAGTTTATTTTAAAAGTTGTACATTTTCTTGTTTACTAAAATAAATTAAACGGTATTAAAATCTTCATTGCAGCAATTTTTAGAAAAAAGAAAACGTGCAACTTTTTCAAACTTGGCCCTATTAATCAGTGATGAGTAAGGCCTTATAAATCAGTGATGAGTAAGGCATTAAATCAGTGACGAGTAAAGTCTCAAATCAGTGATGAGTAAGGCCTTAAATCAGTGATGAGATGAGTAAGACTTTAAATCAGTGATGAGTGAGTGAGTAAGGCACGGCACTGACCACGTCGCGGTGGCAGAGCCGCTTGTGCGCGGGCTCGTCGGCCGCCTCGATCACCAGCTCGCCCGCCAGCGAGTCGCACTCGCCGCTGTACCGGCTCCTGAAACGACACGTAGTTACAAGGCTACAGAATGTTTTAACTGTAATAATAATGCACACAATGCCTTATTTCCTGCAGAGGCAGAGACAACAGAGCGCCCATTCGCTCCTATTCTGGTACACTACTCTCGCTACACTCACATTCATCACTCTCGTCACACACGCACGCACGCACTCGGTATGGCGTCTACGGAGTGGAACAACAAAATTTTAATGAGTGGTTGCGGACATATTTTTTTCGATTTGTAAGGAAAGCACCTCAGATGAGTATGAAACCCATTTTTGAACAGTTTTAATAAGATAACACAAATAAGTATTGTTAAGCATTGTCAACAGCTGGCAACTCACCCCAGGTAGGGCTCGTGGTGCATGGAGTCGGCCTCCTCCTGTATGGCCACCAGGCCGCCCGACCCGGTGCCCACAACGTATTTCTCTGCAACACAAGACATGAATCGACTTAATTCTTTGAAGTCCAAACCGCTTTCCAACTGGTGGCCCGCGGACCATTGGTAATCTTTGAAACTACCTGTGATCTGTAAGCTGTTATGTCAACGTGTGTCGGCGTCTGTGCGTGTTATGTCAACATGGGTCTAGGACTGTTGCTAAAGTATCGATATATCGAAATATCGATATTATTTTTTAGAAATATCGATATTTATTACTAATATTTTTTTGGGCGATATATCGATATTGAAATACGAATATCGACGGTCGATATTTTTTTTTAATTAGTTTAATTTTTATTTTTTTCTCACCAATTATTTAAATTATAACAACATCATAAACTCAATCTACTGTACTTTATTTGCACTATTTAAAATTTTTCCTCTCTTAATTAAAACGAAATGTAATTTTGAATAAAAAAACTATTCATAGTAACAGTGAACTGCCAAAATACGTCTTCGATTTTTTTTCTATTGTGTGGATATATTTTAAAGATACAAAAAGTGTTTCTTGTAACTTAACCCATTCTTGGTCACTGTGCCAATTTGGGAACACTTAAAATTAAGGGAAAAATTTAAATTGTTGACGCTAAATGTAATATGATTGGGTACAGTTTTATAATAATAAATAAATCTCCACCTTGTCGACAATAACGTCGCTCCAAACTCTACCGAAAAGGTGAGAAAACTCGCAAAAATGCCTAAAAAAAAAATTTTTTTTTTTCTCATTTCCTAATTCCTTTTATCCTCTTTAATTATAAAATCAACAAATTTTTGATGAATCTCTGCTAGTTTCATTTTGACCATTAATGGGTTAATTTATGCGGGAAAAAATTAAAAGTAAGCAGAAATACAACTAAATTAGCGAGCCACTTAAAAAGTTAACACTACCAAGCATACATCATTTTAGGATTGTTTTTTTATATTGTTATTGTTTGAAAATCAAGAAATATCGATATATCGAAATATCGATATTTTTTTTCGATATATCAAACTCCGATATTGATATTTTTAAAAATATCGATATATCGAGAATCCAATATTTTGAAAAATATCAACAGCTCTACATGGGTCCGCGTCTGTGCGTGTTATGTCAACGTGTGTCTGCGTCTGTGCATGTTTTGTCAGTGTGTCGGCGTCTGTGCGTATTATGTCAACGTGGATCCGCGTCTGTGCGTGTTATGTCAACGTGGGTCCGCGTCTGTGCGTGTTATGTCAACGTGTGTCCGCGTCTGTGCGTGTTATGACAACGTGTCCGCGTCTGTGCGTCTTTCGTCAACGTGTCTGCGTCTGTACGTGTTTAGTCAACGTGTGCCCGCGTCTGTGCTTGTTTTGTCAGTGTGTCCGCGTCTGTGCGTGTTTAGTGCACGTATGTGAGTGTAGCGCTCACCTTCCCGCTCGCCGCCCGCGCCGTTGGTGACGACGGTGATCTGGTGCGCCGCCATGACCAGCCCGCTGCCGCCCGCGCTGTACGGTATGCCGTGCCCTGGAGACAGAAGGCACACACGGAAATTAATACGCATACGTAACGAAAAATACGCTACACAGCCTCGGCCGTAAGTATTGAGCATGTATATTTTTGTGTTATTGTTTAAAATCAATAATAAGAAGCATAATTACGTATTTTTTTATAAAATTACTGTAAACCTAAGAAAACATCGTTCATAACCACTCAAAGTATTAATTGCGTTGAAAAATTTAAACTTCGAAAATTAATTTATTTTTTATCAAAGTGAGCTACTACTGTAATTGACCAACAGCTAAAACGAAATGCAGCCTAATTAGAGTAACGGTTAATCATACGCTATTTAGGTATTAATTATACAGTGGTGGACAGATAATTAGAAACACTCCATACAATCACGTAAACAACCAACATGAACTAGCGATAGTAGTAAAAGAAACATAAATAAGGCATAATTAATTATGCAGTAATGTAGCCACAACATTAAAATATGTATACAACGAAAAAAAAAGACAACAGAATTTTATAATTTTGCTGTAAAGTTAGTTTATACATTGGTAACTAGAATTTCCGTTACTGGCCGTTTGGACACATAATTAGAAACAGGGTCACTAACATACTTTTTTCTTTTGTAAAATTAAAAATAACCTTTTTATTACACTTGTGGTGGCAATTACACACCACCTTTAGTTTGATGAATAGTAAATTGTGTTCAAAATGGGAAAAAACAAAGGTTATAAGATGTCAACTTGTTAAGTAAATGTAAGTCCGTGTTTGGACCGAAAGAGGACATAGAAAAGAGTCGTCGACCACTTTGAATGCTATCAGATTCATTGCAAAATACATGGAACTACTAAAAACTAAATTAGAAAGACACAGGCAAGGAAAAAAGCGCCCAGAGAAGATTCGCTTATTTGCTAAACAAGACCCGTTCATAGGCTCCAATGAAATTAGAAATGAGGTTTTTACGTCATATGACCCCAGAAACGTGAAGTGAAGACTAGTAGCCAGTCGGTTAGTTGAAGTGAAACTGTATAGGAGGGTTTCCCGAACGGTATCGGTCCTGCAGAACAGTAAAGAGAGATGAGATAATTATTTGCGAAAAAATACAGCAAGTTGACAGTTCAGGAATAGACAAAAAGTTTTACTTTCAGATGAAACTAAAATCAAAATGTTTCCACCACCATGCTTAACCATACTTTTGTGTATTTATTATTGAAACCATGGTTTGGTAGACGTTTAATGTATCGTTTTCCGTCAGAATTCACCATATTATTTTTAGTTTCATCTGAAAATAAAACTTTTTATCTGAGTCTTCCTATATTGTCCACTGTTGTATTTTTTTGCAATTAATTATCTCATCTTTATGTTGTTCTGTAGGTACGGTACCTTTCGGGAATCCCCCTCAAACAGTTTCGCTTCATCTAACTGACTGGGTACTAGTCTACACTTCACGTTTTTGGAGTCATGTTATGTGTAAACCTCATTTATAATTTCATTGGAGTCTATAAACGGGTCTTGTTCAAGAGAAGATTCGCTTACCGTACGATAAGCGAATCTTCTCTGGGCGATGTTTTCTTTGGGCGTGGCTTTCTAATTTAGTTTTCAGTAGTTCCAAGTCTAACAAGTCTTTTACAATGGTCGATGGTATGAAATACCTTCTTATGGTGCATCCTAAGTGATTGACGATTCTTTTGGATGTCCCCTTCGGTCCAAACGCGGATTTACAATTACTCAGCGAGTTGACGCCTCATAACTTTTATTTTATTCTCATTTTGAACATAATTTACTGCTGTTGTAACTGAAGTTGATGTTAATTGCCGCCAAAAGAGTAATAAGATAGTTTTTTTTAATTATTCAAAAGAAAAAAAGCATGTTTGTGACCCTGTTTCTAATTATGTGTCCAAACAGCCAGTATCGGAAATTCAAGTTATCAATAAATAAACTCATTTTACACTAAAATTATAAAATTTAGATGTATTTTTTTCATTGTACGCATATTTTAATGTTGTGGCTACATCGCTGCATAATTAATTATGAATTATTTGCGTTTCTTTTGCTATTACCGCTAGTTCATGTTAATATTTTCGTGATTGTATGGAGTGTTTCTAATTATCTGTTCACCACTGTATGTCTGGTGTGTTATAGCGAGTGCTCACCGGGCGAGCCGGGCGCGCTCTGGCTGACGCCGCCGCGGCCGGGGAACAGGTACTGCGCGGCCTGCGCCCCGCCGCTGCTGTTGAGGCGCTGCTGCCCGCTCTGCAAACAACACGCGCTCAACACACATCCGACGAGTAACACTATTCACTGGTTAAGTTACAAGTTTAACCTGGCAGTAACAAGAAAGAAAGAAGTACATTTTTACGAACGCAATTTGACACAAATAAAAACCAAAGACAATCAAACAACAATTGAATCTATGCAATAAAGCAAGGTACTATATTCCAAACAGCTCATAGGTTGCCAATGCCAATTACATGTGCGGAAAAGCATACGCTGCCAATGAATTTTAATAAGTGAACACAATTTCATAGTCAAAACTTTGGTCTTCAGTTTTAGCAAGAGACAAGATCAAAGATCAATAAGTTATTAATATATAATAACTATCTGGACCAAACAAATATTTTGTTCCGTTAGGGCAGAGTTAAGAGACAACAGTAACAGCTGGTGGATTTTTTTAGTTGGGCGATAAATAAAATGTGTAACTGTAAACTTTTAAGGGTTATAGTCAAAGTCTACTCTCAATTTTACAACTGGAAATTTTTAATTACGTCATACGTCATTTTTAAATTCGACAATTCGGAGGCTAGATCTATCTCGGCATCTCTCCGAAGCCCGAAGCGTGGTGCAGTAGCGGCCCGCTCACCTGGTCGTGGTCCTCGCCGGTGAACAGGTCGGGCGTGGGCTCGCGCGACAGCTCCTCGGGCGTGACCAGCCCCGACACGCCCACCTGCGACGGCGACGTCGGCGCGCTCCTGCAACACCACATGATGCTACCATCGCGCCATCTATACCTTAACTGTTTAGGTAGTTAAAACAATGTAAACAATCTTGACATGTCTTTTTGTTACAATACACAGTCTAAAAATGAAAATCGTTACACTATACAATTCAATTATGAAAGTGAATGATTTGTTCATACCTAAATTGTAAAATGTAAAGATTTCGATTTATAAAGTGTACGTTTAAATAAAAAGACACGTCAAGATTGTTTATATTGTTTTAACTACCTAAACAAATAGGGTATATCGCTTGATATAGTGAACTCTATACATACTAATATTATAAACCTGAAGAGTTTGTTTGAACGCGGTAATCTCAGGAACTACTGAATTGAAAGATTGATTTTGTACTGGATAGACCATTTATCGAAGAAGGCTTTATAACATCACGCAGCGACTAATAGGAGCGAAGAAACATTGGGAAATGTGGAAAAAAACGGGGTAAATTAGTCGCTATTCCACGCGGACGGAGTCGCAGGCACAGCTAGTCGCTTGATACAGCGAACGACTGGCTGACTTGAGTAGCGGTTAGCTTAAGTGTCGCTCGACTTCAGTTGCATAAAAGTCTTCAGAATATCCACGTCTGATTTTCTAGCACCTATTTCATTTCTATTTCTGCCAAAATCGGATTTGACGACTTTTACATACTCCTACATAGATCATGGATACTGATGATGATAGTGATGATGACAAATACATACATACATACATCATGCCCGTATCGCCTGTAGGCAGAGCATACGAAACAATACAGTAAAAAGTAATTTGCTGAACAACGCAAGTTTTTTTTTTTTCATCTCTAGTTTTTAATGATTTACTGGACATCTGAATCTCTAACTACCTTCAATACAGCTATATTACACGTTCGTTTATACAAACGTCTACAGATGCGGTACCGACATCAAAACGTTAATCTATAGTACGGCTACTACGAATTTCACGAAGAAATTACTTCAAATGATTATAAACAAGTACGACTTGCCACCAACCTAAACCAATTATTTACAAGTAAATTTACACATTTTGATTCTGCAGCATCTTATTGGCGATGTGGTCAGTACTCTCGTATCCGATTCGCACACCAACTTCTATGGAACAAACAGTTATGGCTTGACATGGGATTGGCTTCAGTTTTACTCAAATTGTGGGTTATCCTCGTCGGGATGAATGTTCATTTTATTAGACAATAGTCTTGTAATTTAAGTACAATAACTTAGGTTCGATTCAACAACAAATATATCACTCTTATCCGCTTTACCCATTTATGCCCATTTCACGCTTCGTGGCCACTTTCAACATAATTTTAGGTTTGATCAGATGAAATATGTATAATAGTGGCAGGTTGCTAGCCTATCGCCTAAAGGATACTTAAACCGACACGACAAAACATCATGTGTGCGGAGTATACTAAGTACGTCAATTTCTGACGCCTCAAGTTGGACGGTGACAGTTGGCATCTCTAAGACCGTTACCTGGATGAGAGTCCGAAGGGCGCGCGGAACTGTACGCCGCGCGGGCGGCGCGGGCGGAACGCGAGCTCGATGAGCTTGCCCTCGCTCTGCGGGTCGATGCGCCAGAAGCTGCCCTTGCCGGGCTCCTCCTGGCTGCGCGGCACCTTGATGAAGTATCTGTGGGCGGTGACGGACTGTTAGTGCTCCTTCCTTGTGATTGAAGTATGTAAAGCCTGAGGGCCAGTCAAGAGGACACTAGTTTTTTGTTTCTCAATATTAGCTATATTGTCAATAAACAAATTTTATTATACGCGGGACTTGTGTACCTTTCGGCCGCATTACAGCGACCGTGGTCACGAGTAGGGTTGATAGATACGTCGAGGTAATTAAAAAAATCATATTCATACGTGATTCGAGTCCCGAATACTCGTACTAATAAATATGAGTGAGTATTACGCAAGTTTAAGACGTCAAACAGATAGTTCCAATCAGCGCTCCCTGGTCCCTAATTTCGCATTAGAGACCGTTCCACTGAATACTGCACATAGGTGATATTGGTAATCAAGAGACTCACCTATTGAGCGACAGGTTGTGGCGTATGGAGTTCTGCCAGCCCTTGTCAGCGGTGCGGTAGTACGGGTAGTGCTTGGTGATGTAGCTGTAGATGCCGCTGAGCGTGAGCTGCTTGTCGGGCGCGGAGGCCACGGCCTGCACGATGAGCTGCGCGTAGCTGTAGGGCGGCTTGGCGTCGTCGCGGTGCTCGCGCTCGCGCTCGCGGCCCTCGCGCTCGCGCACGTCGCGGCTGCTGTAGCCAGAGTCGGAGGCCGAGGACGCCTGCGCAAAGAACAAGATGCTTTTTGTTTTGGTAGTCAAGTCATCTAGCTAGTGTAATGAAGTCGGTCAAGAAGAGAAACACGATTTCGTTTGCGTATTATCGCAAAGAATTGTATGGAAATTGGGACAGCGCCTCCGAGCGGCACGTTTGCACAACTGTCGCGGTCGACACAGTTTTCATACAATTCTTCGCGTTTATACGCATTTGAAGTGGCCTGTATGTTTGATATCGAGTAAACGTTTTAAAACGCTCGCTGCAGTTAGACGCAAGCAAGGGGTGAGGAACTCGAGGGAGCCACAGAATGGGATATAAAACTCGACGCAGGCACAGAATTGGGTGAGTAATTCGACGGATGCACAGATTATAGTGCAGAACTCAATTCAAACACAGGTATGAGAAGGGGAAATCGAAGAAGACACAGTAGGCTTAGCACGGCAACACGCTCTAGTCGCGTCGCGCGCGGGATAGTCTACCTGCCACTTTCTGACATCTCTAGTTACACAGTGACAGGTGTAGTCTGTCGCGCGTACCTCTACTCCCGTCGTGCTAAGGGGACTGAATGGAATGGAGAACTCGAAGAAAGCACAGAATGGAGTGGGATACTCAACGTAGGCATAGAATGGGCTGGAAACCTCGCACAGAGTGAGATGGAAACCCCGAGTTAGGCACTGGATGGGAAGGTGAACTCACCGCGGTCCCGTTGGAGTTGGGGCGGTGGTCGGCGAGCGCGGCGTACTGCGCCACGAGGCCGAGGTCGGCGTGCCGCCGGCCCGACGAGCCCGCGCCGCGCGGCGACGTCGGGCAGCTGTTGGCCGCGCTTATTGTACCTGCAACGTAATATCACCACGTTTAAGGCCCTGTCCAGAAGTACGCGCGAATTGGCCGCGTATTGGAGTACATTGCTTCTTCACGATGCGTCGTAGTTTCATTAAGCGTGACAAATGCAGCAATGAATAGTCAAACGCGTTCAAAATCGCGGCGTATTCGCTCCTTCTGGACAGGGTCAGGGGGGTGTCACTGTCACTCCGCCGTTCCGCCGCTGAGCTACAAGTACATATCGGCGGCCTCATCGATGAGGCCTAAACAGTGGTTGCCGCGCACTGACCCGCGGCGCACGCGCGCCTCTTTTTTTACGCAGCACGATTCAGTTTATACATCACAAACGCGTGTCATGTTTTAATTAGCAAAATGAATCCAAAATATTCTGTATTGCAGTCGATTGTCGGGAAAATGAAAAATATAAATTATTATATTCGACCCCGCGTCATAGAATAAATAAAAGTGTAACCGCTAAGTAGGTAAATATAGCTAAAGATACATTAGGCGACATCGCTCGACATGTCGCGCGACTTATATCCTCGTATATACATACACGTGTCGCGCGACATGTCGAGCTATGTCCGGCGACGTCGCGCTACATCGCACGACAAATGTAACGCAACAAATGTCGCCTAATAGATACCTACATACATACAGTCACGCCTGTGTTCCCAAATGGGGTACGCAGAGCACACGAAAAGTAATATAGACAAAACCATGATTACGTTTATATTGCAGTCACTTCTAGCATAGTTTTAGGTTTGCAAAGATGGAAGAGGTAGAATAGTGACAGGTTGCTAGTCTGTCGCCTAAAACATACCTAAACCTATTTCCTTAGTCGCCTGTTACGACATCCACGGAAGAAATTGAGAGGAGTTATTCTATTCTGACACAACGCGGATAGTTATGTACAATAGATAGGTATTTAATTAAAGTATTGACTTGACAACCCTATTTTCGGGTCATTTGACAAGGTGTGGAGTAATGTCGACCTTCGCGCGGCGCCAGAGAGCTTAATGTTGGCTGCTAGCGTGCGGTCCGTTTGTTAATAATAATTATGTAGGCACATAAAAAGGCGGCATTTGTGAAAATCAAAGCAGTGAGGCTTCTGTACTTGTACTATTATCTATTCTGTGACAGGGTCTAAAAATTATGCTGAACTTAAGAGCGTGCAAACAAAATTCGGTGATTTTGATGTTTTTCAAATGCTTTAGAAAGCTATAAATCCTTCAGTTTTTAAAGAAAAACTACTGTAACTTTTTTTTGACTTATTGAAACTTTTTGACTTACTGAAAATTTTTTTTAGATGACGACATAAAGCAAAGACGGTAAATTTGGCTGCCCAGGGAGCTTCGCTTTACTATTAGGCGAGTTTTACGAAGGGAGTGTCTCCCCCCCCTCCTTACTCGGAACTCAGACCCTAGGGCCTACTGGGAGAAAGTTGTACAGTATTATGTCCCAGTAATATAAAAAGCAGACTAGATACAGCTCCTGGGCATAAAAAAAAACACATTTGTCAACAATTTTCTCCTCAGATTTGCCAAGACTGCCAAGAACATTATTGAAATAAGGGTCATCTTTGAGACAGATTTGTGCCTAATTACACCGTGGGATCTCGTTAAATTGAATTTTACTGAATTGTTATAGCATGCTAAACAAAATGTTATTTTTTGTTTTTTTAGAAAATACGTTAATTTTGACTTTTCTTGATAGTTTTGTAATCTTAGGTGAAAAAGTTATATAAATGTTGATCTCAGCAAATAATTACCAAAACCATGATTTATTCTTTTGAGAACCCTTATTTATTCGTTTTCTATGCAATTATGAGTCACTTTATTATTATATGAAACATAAACATAGTATAGTCCTTAAAATTTATACAGAAATGACAAATGAAAATGACGTCTGACAGACTACACCTCAGTAGAATGTTTATCACAAAGTCACCTCAGTTGCAGAAGGTTAATGTAATTACAAATGAAACAATTTTATTGTAAATTTACAGAATATGTTTAGTCTAACCATATTTTTTTTCATGGCTAAATATGAGTTAATTTACATTTCACGATTTTTTAAACATTGGTCCAAAACCACTAAGGTCAGGTGGGGGAAGAGAAACGCAGGGATAAGAGGGCTCTACAGACCATAATCACTCATAACTCGACGAGTTATGGTCTGTGGTGCCTCTTACCCCTGCCCTGGGCGCCCCTGAATTTCTCTTCCCCCACCTGATCTTATATTACGTTCGTAAAAAATGTGTGCGCCCTCTTAAGCTGAAATAGTCATAACATGGTTTTGTCATCGTGTGCTTTGCCTACCTCATTTGGAAACACAAATGGGACATGAACACACATACATAAACATGTTTTCCCAAAAAATTATCAGGGCACGCGAAACATTACTTAGAAAAAAAAGCACGACACGACTGTTTAAATTCCGTTGCTCTATGATCCAAAGGGCATCCGTATTGGTAAATGGTATCCCAAACGGCGCTAGCGAAGTTTCGGCGTTTAGTTGCATAAATACAACTTCCAACTTTCACTCTTCCAGCTCTCTGCATCCGTCATAGGTCTCTCTATTGCAGTCTATCCCCACATTGAAAATAAAATTAAAGAGCACGTAGTATTCAAAATTTCTAGACAGGGCACTTTTGTCTGGGTCTGAGGCCCTGAATTAGGTATCTAGAGTCAGCCGGCTTAGCACAGCAAAAGCGCAATACGCACGAGATAGACTATACCTGTCACTGTCTAACTATAGACGTCAGAAAATGACGGGTCGACTATCACGCGCGCAAGGCGACTACAGCGTGTGGCCGTGCTGAGCCTACTTACTTCCCTTTATACTCTGGCGCTTTAGGTACTTAACTAAGTCAGATTGGACAGGTTAAGGGGTAGTAAACATTTTATCGGATGTTCGAATAGTTTAATAAAGGAATCTTACCTAATATTTATTGATCTGATGGACGTTAGTGTTCTAATTCCGATTGTTTCTCGTATACCTAAATTTAGAACATTTTTGATTATTTCCTTCCTTCGCTCAACTAATTGAACATCCGATAAAATGTTTTCAACCCCTTAACGAGTCATATCTGATAGCTGATGTTTATTTACGTTTAGTTGTGTACCTAAACCGCCAGAGTATAGGGGTTTACATCAGTGGTGGTATGGCCCTGCGCAGACGACAGACCATCCACGACGGGACGTGAAAATAGATCCTATAGAATTACATGCAGTAACGCACGCGACCCGCAATGCATACAATCCATGCAGACTTTTTGTGCACCGCAGACTCAATCGCACAAGAAGTGTGCCGTATGCGCTGCAGCTATAGGTGACTCACCAGTGGGCGAGGGCGCGGGGCTGCGCCCGTCGTTCTCCACGGGGATGGTGATCCGCAGCGGCGGCAGCGGCGGGCCCGCGCTGCCGCCGGCGCCGGCGCCACTCTCTTCCAGCAGCGATTGGAACTCCAGCCGAATGTTCGTGGAAGGGAAGCGGAGTGTGCATCTGGAAACAAGAGATTTATGCGTTGCAATAGGATGAAGACACATGGCTAGTTTTTTTGAGGAAATTGCTCTTCCATTTTTTATTTTTGTCTTTGTACTTCACTTCAGTTTTCACACACTATCGATCATTGTATGTAAGATGCGAACTTCTTCAAAGCACACTTGTAAGACCACACCTGTAAGCCTTATTTATTTAAGTACGGACGTAACAGTCTGCCAAAAATTGAGACGAGAATTGCTGGCTTATTTTATCTTATAGCTGTGTCCCTACTTACGTAAGTGAAACTTACAGATGTAAAGCCGGATTAAGACATTTCAAGAAGGAAGAATCAAAGGAAAGAGATCGACTGACAAATAGCTCTAAACAACAATCGAAAGATAAAAACCGACATTGTAACATATGAGGCCATATGTACTATACCGGGACTTTACGGGTGTTGAGAACAGTTCCTATTTGGGCGTTTAGTTGAAAATGGCTTCTACCGTTTAAGTGTAGGAATAACTTTGAGCCAAAAACAAGGCATAGGACTTTAATTTATAACTTTTTTTTTTTTTTGCGCAACGTCTAAAAAAAGAACCAAAGCACTTGGCAACACTGTAAGCCACAACATCACAGAAGATTCAGTGCCTTGCCAGTGTTTGTGCGGCATAAGGCAAGTTATGTTTAGGCATGTGCAGACAGCGGAAAGTTGGCAACAGCAGCACGTGCCTCTAAGCTCTAACGGATGGAAACTGACTTGATTATAGTCGAATAGGTATTGTTGGCTTGTAACTTTTGGTATGATTATTCGTAAAGCAGACATGTATGAAGAAAAGAAAAATATTCTGCACACAAGTCTACCCTTTCAGTCAAAAACCTAGAACAATCTTTAAAGACACTGATATAGGCGAAAGCAAGTAAAGCTGATAATTAAACTATGACATTACAGTTCTTTGTCTAATCGAATGTAATAGAAAACAAGGAAACGAATAGTAATCGAGAACAATCAAAAACAGTGAACGGATTAAATGGCGCCCAAACTGGGGCCAGGGTTGTTCAGTTCCAGTAATTACTGGCAGTGTCATGTGACGAGCAAAAACTATCGATCAAGCGCTAAATAATGACCTGACGGCGAGCGTTTCTGTGAAATCACTTATACCCGTACCGCAGTGCAGATCATTTTTACTACGGCAACATTAACCTAAATGTAAAGAACGTCCCAAGTGCGTCAAATCATGTTGGGTTGAAGAAGCGTCCTAATATTTTGAAGTCACTAACCGTCCCCGCCTAAATCCCTAAAAGCCGGCATTACTTGTGCTCCTTTGACAAAATTTGGCACCGCTCTCTTTCTTTCTTAACGTGAAGACAGAGACAAAATGATAAACGTTATCCAAGAACGGCCAAATGTAATGGCTGGCTGTCTAATGCATAAAACCCCGCTAATAAGCTTATTACCAGTGATTACAATGTTTTCAACAATTTCGATTCCTATCTGTACCCTATTAAAACTAAATAGTTAGAGTTAACAATAAAACAATTAATCTTAGCCGTTTAGACTTGTCTAGGTGGGTTCAGCCCTTTAGTTTAAGTTACTAACACCTGTCTAATTCTTCCATGAATTTCGTAAGAGGCCTCTGGCTAGCAACGTCTTACTATATTTTTTTATGTAATTTAACATAAAATCATGCTAATATTGTCTAAGTAATAAACGTGGCTTAATCATAGTTTTCTACATAGGTTCATGGTGAAATAAAACAGATACACTCACCGTCTTTTGTTCGCGATTACACTCGACACGTTCCGGGCCAATTTGTGACCCATCATCTGAAGCAACGCGCCACGGCGGCATAGGTAAGCCGTTGCTCATCTCGATAAAAAGACTGATGAACGAAACATGAAAAACGAAAGATGATGACGAAATGACTATATCAATTTTATTTCACTATGAATGAATATCACTGTAGTTTTCCATATAAAGTTTTGTCTTCTGCTTACCTCACCTCACCTGCCAACTATACCTACCCTATTTTCAAATAAAGGCGCGTTGCTTGTGAACGTACCTATTTATTAATCTCAAATGATCATCTCCCTAGAAGTCTTTACAGAAACTCTTTTTTTTGCGAACTAGTGAGTTATGTCCTTATGTATTACTAACATGATTTGTTTGTATGAGTAATCACAAAATTTCAGGTCACGCTTGAAATGCACCGCACACAATAAGCGTGCTCCAGACGTTCCGCTCGTTTCAATAGGGTTACTAGCCGCTAGCGAGCAAAATTGATTCTAAGAGAAAATACTACATGCTTCTGAGCTTCCGATGTGAAGGTAGGAAATGGCACTGATTGCGCTCCTTTCATTGGAGGCGGTTCAACCCCCGCAAAAAAGAGGGGTGGTTTAAGTCTGACGTTTTTGTGTGTATGTGTACGTGTATGGATCTGTGGCATCGCAACTCTCAAAAGGATGGACCGATCTTAAGGCATTTTATCATTTTATTATACCACCGATTCAAAGAACTACTATTACTATTTCTAATGCTGCTTTTAAATATATGATTACAATACGCGACCACGTGAAAATTCAAAAAACTTATGAAAATATTTCGACACGATATAGGGGAGAGTCGGCGAAATCGTACCGCCGGTTTAATCGTAATACCTTTAGATTATCCACAAACCACAATATTTCTTCGACGCTAGCAACTTCAAACGATGCTTTAGTGATGCTCCAAGGGTTTGGCCACTTCGCCATGGCGTTGGTTGAACATTTTTGTGAGTTAGTGAAAAAAAATGTTTTTGTGGTTTTTGATGTCAATTTTAGTGTTGATTCGTAAGACTAAAACTCGTAAAAAAGGTGGGTTTTTGTAACAATATTGACGGTATTAGAATGTCAAATTAAAGAGTTTTTGTTCATTGCTTTCTCAAAGTCTTTAAGCTTTAGGGTTATGTGAGTATTGCTTGTTTTGTTTTTAAATATATGGTCGGTTAAATTGTACCATAGTGCAGTTGGCCATGTCGTACCGGTACAATTTACCCGACATTTACAAATATACATACAAAACAAAAGACGTGTGTGGTGCCGGGTTAGAATAGCACCACCCCCTTTCTTCCCGTGGGTGTCGTAAGAGTCGACTCTGGGAAAGGGTTAGTGTATTGTGGGCGATGGGCTAGCAACCGGTCACTGCAATATCACGTTTAACCATCTGCATACCCTGAAATTGCTAGACGTGGCACTGAATTTTTGAATTCATGTGCTCTGCCTACCCCTCTTGGGAATACAGGCGTGAGAATATGAGAGAATATGTAACAAAAGACGTACGTAGGTCGACTTTTTTTATCTTAATACCAGACTTTTCGACTGTTTGAGACACGTATAATATGTTGGTTATACTTAGTTTCTACATTTCCATGTTGAAAACAATATAAAAAGGGTATGTTTATGCGAACAAAAGTACATATTTTAGAACATTTTATTTTGTTTAAAATTTGATACTTGGTACTGTTTATTTTTCATTCCTGTTAGTTTATGATGTAAATGTCATGTCTAAAATACAACACTAAATAGAGATTGTAAATGGTTATGTAAATAAAAAAGTTATTCTAAATAAGTGTTGTATTAATCAGTGGTACGATTTAAAATACCCATGGTACGATTTAAACAACTAGTTGGCTAAGTTGTACCGATGGCGGACCTCCGAAAACACGCGTTTTTTTTTCGACTAAATTGCAGACTAGTGCACTTATTTTTTTACATGTGATAGGCAAGATATTGCTATAGAAACGGGACAGTCGTTTATAGATGTAAGATTTTTCATAAATTAAATATTAACATAAAAGTAAAAAGTGGTACGATATAAACGACTCTCCCCTACTTACTACAGTTAGGATTGTTTTTAAAAGCTCTACTAGATAATCTTGATTTAAAACAAGGCTTCGGCAGTTGCAAACAAGATTTCTATAAAAATAAAGTTTTAAATATTTGAACAATACTGACCCCCAAAAATATCTTACAGAAAATTCAATATGGTCTTTAACAGCGAAACATAAGCGTTCGAATTGAGTTGAACGTTTGTATATTTTGGCAGTTCAAGTTAGATTTGCTGGACCAGGACTCAATGAAGAAAACTCTGTCGATGTCGTGAATTG
Organism: Adoxophyes honmai; assembly: GCA_005406045.1. NCBI lineage: Eukaryota > Metazoa > Arthropoda > Insecta > Lepidoptera > Tortricidae > Adoxophyes > Adoxophyes honmai. Next base: position 65,458 of record BHDV01033786.1, on the reverse strand, counting down.
GCAATCAAATAACAACTTGTTTCAGCTCCAGCAGCCAGGTAAATTAATTTCGTTACACAAAACCAACTTAATTTCTAAAGAAATTGTTATTTCAAAAGTTAAATCGTGGCTTAGTCTTGCAAAGTGCTCCTTATCCTCATCAGAATCGTTGAAAGCATAAAGAAGACCAATATTGAAAGGTTCAAAGCCATAAAATTCTACTATATGCTCACTGACGCATTCGTGCTCGACTCGAAGAACGAAATAAAAGTACATGCACTCATTGAATACTAAGCATCCAATTATACGTAACAATGGAACGAATATTACAAAATAGGAAAGAGCAAAAAATTCCAATAAAGAATCTGAACAGATAAGACATATTAAAGAACGGGTGAACTTATCAAAAACGGGCAAGTGTTCGCGAGCAATAAAATCAATACTTGGCTGGATGTGTGTACAAAAAATCATAGCTGGCAAATACAGGAACTCCGTCAAAATAATGAAAAACAAAACTAGTGAACTTAATAATCGTATTTTAGGAAACGCCTTTTCGTTATGTGATTAGTATTAGACGATTATTTCCATACATACATACATATTCTCACGCCTTTATTCCCAAGAGGAGTAGGCAGAGCACATGAATTTGAAAATCCAGTGCCACGTTTAGCAATTTCAGGGTAACCAGATGGTCAAACGTGATATTGCAGTGACAGGTTGCTAGCCCATCGCCCACAATACACTAACCCTTTCCCAGAGTCGACTCTTATGACACCCACGGGAAGAAAGGGGGAGGTGCTATTCTAACCCGGCACCACACGGGATTATATCCAATCTCCTAATTTAGAAAATTATCGAAACCTAGTTACACCAAATAAAACAAAATCCACAAATATGACATCGAATATAACACATCTTGTCAGGACTCCTTCTAGTACAGGATACAGCGGGATTGAGATCTATTTCAATGGGAACCTACAGAGCCGTCCTGGATTAAGTACCCTATTCTATCCGATTCCCATCCACCCCATTCCTGAGCGTCCGGTCCATCGGCAATGAATGCGTCCGGCTTGACACGACGTTTCCACATCGCGCGCCGACTTCGGCTTCATTAATGAAGAAGCAAGTGAACGAATTTGATCAATACCTATTAGGCAAATTAAATAATTCATCAAAAATTTTAATATGTACTGCCTGGAATTCTTAGAGCTAAGTAAAAAATGGTAACAATATAGTCTATTCTAGAATCCGTAGAATTCGTCAAAACTTCGAGCCTAAATAAGTTAGTTAAAATGTTAAAATTAAAATAACATCAGCGAACAAAAATAGAAACTTCCATGACGTAACTTCATTAAGCTTTCAGCATTTTCCTGGCTTCCGATAAAACCATTTTAATTGGGGAAAGCCGGTATGAAAATGTATTATAGGTACACGATGAATCGAAGTAAATGTCGAACGGGAACGTGACTAATTTTGTGTCCATGCATTTCCAATCGATAGTATACTTGTTTACCATCGTATCGCGATACTAGTAAACAGAATTTGTAAGTTTACGAGGAATTACGTACACTGCAGTGTGGAGGGCTGTAGCTTCTACACGAGAAGGATTAGGTCTCAAATTGGCATGACAATGTGGGGACTTGGAAAGGTTTAGTATATCGTCGAACTGGAAGTGTCGGGAAGCCTTTAACAAATTCCATGTAAGACCTATTAACACGGCGAGTACTTTTATCATATTACGCAGGATGTCTAGAAACATCGAGTCATGTTTGCGTGTATGGAAAGCGCTGTATCGCCCGTAAGGTATTGTTTCGACTCCAGCCGTATTTGTTTTAGTACTTTTACCACTTCTCGCTAAGTAAAGGATTGTTGTCTCTGATATTAAAACAGTGATTGATACTTTTTACTTTTTTTGCCACTATTTGCCACTTGTCATCTATTTATATAAAAAATAGTTTGTAAATGTCGCTAGAATAAAACAGCGTAACTCATTTAAATATTTTCTTGCTGATTTTCTGTTTTTCTGCACTTTAGTGTACAGCTTGTTTAAAAGTTTAGTTCTAGTAACTAGTACCTACGAAATTCCCTAACTGAAAATACTTCGAGAGGTTTCAGCAAAAAAAATAGGGCATAGCGAAATAAAATAACCTAATAACCGTAAAATCTCAGTAAATATTGCCACGTAAAACAAACGTCGGGCGACACGATAACATCATAAGCTTGCCAGTTATTTTATAGATCAATAAAAATGGTTACATCAAATATACTACATGTAACGTTGTTAAAACTACAGACAAAACAGTTAACTCACATAAGCCTTCAAAAGTTTAGTCGCCGTTTAAACGACGTTACCTCGAACAGTTCAAACTCCCCAATTTGCCTGACGGAAAGTAAACAAATAAAGTGCCCGACCCGGTCCTTCACACCGCGTCGCATACATCGCTGGGTCTGTGGTGGAATAATTAATTTGAGCATAGACAACGCGCGATGTACGCGTCTCGAGGAGCGCTGCGGGCTCGTTACATAATGGATATAGCATGTTGTGTCTGGTGGTAACTAACGCCACAAACAACAGGTCAGCAGGCGAGCTGGCGCTGCTGCGTCACTGTGAGCCGTAAGCCGACGGGGCTGGGTGGGTGTTGGGCCGAGCGAGTCGCGGCACAGTATCGATCGGAGGATCCTGGTAAAAGCGGCGTCCTTCACCCGGTGGCCTTTCCGAATACGGCTGTACGGAAATTCGCCGCTTTCCGTCTAGCACATTGACGGCTTGTTAGCTTGATTAGCGGCTCAATAACTTGAAGATTAGATTTTCCCCGTGTAGTGTCGGGATTGGAACATAAACAGAAACACCGAGACGTAAGGGGCGACCATGGAAATAGCAACCTGTCGCTATTATGTCCCTCTTTCGTCCATTTTTAGACCTAAAAATGGTAATAATTAACGTGAAATAGTCTCGGTTTATCTATGTAACGTTCCGTGCGCTCTGCGTACCTACCTTTTGTGAAAAAAAAACACGATGTACGTAGATTTGAGGCGGCTCATTTTGTTCTTTTAAGCTGCCTGCAAGTAATATTTAAAAACATATTATCCTAAAAGAGATATTTCAACCTAAACGCACTAGACTGCCGTAGACAAATAAAAAATCAAAGCATCTAATGCATTAGTAAAAAGAGACATTAGGGACACCAATATCGATGTCAGCTTCTTAAATAATATATTTCTGATCACCTGTAATGTTCTCACACAGCTCATTTGTATTCGTTTGTGTATAGAATGGTGTATCAGCCGATTAGTGCTAAAGTAGTCCGTTGTCACCCCTTTCCAACAATAGCTGGAGGGACAAGAATAACAAATAGGTCATAGGGTGATGTTGTCTCACGGCTCGTTCGTGTGGTTCCGCTTAAAATGAAACCAACTCCTAAAACATGAAATGGCTTTACAGTTAGTTAGACATTGTAGAAGTATCTGGTACATAAAATTGTATCTGCCAAACAGCTACTTGCTTCGGTTGCTTGTTAAAGATAAAGATACTCCTAGAGATTCCTTTGTTCTCAAGATTTTAAATTGCTCCTCAACAAATATTCATTTGATTAGAGGATATTTACAGCAGCAAATTATAGACATCAAATTATGTTCAAATGAGCCTTTTGAAGAAAGGCTTCTACTGGCTTTGAAAGATTGTACATCCTGACAATTCATACATCACGTTTGCATTGACGTTTGCAGAAGAGGGATAAGAGTGACAAGTTACTAGTCTGTCGCCTAAAATGGTATCATCAATTCTTTACTGCCTTTTCACGATTTACATTATAGGTTTTGTACCCAAAGACAAAATTGACATCATAATGAACCCAGATGGATACAGTTCACAGATCTATGACAACTGCAATTTTTTAAAACAATTACAACTACTTAGTGCACCTAAAATGTTTCCATTAGTCGCCTCTTATGAATTCCACGGAAGTAATATACAGCTTTTATTCAAAATCAGATAGCACATGTACCTACCTATATTACTACCACGATGAACCAAAACTTATAACAAATAATAACCGTCTTTTTTAGTTTCAACAAGTCAAGGCTTTTATTTATATCCCCCTAACAACATAAACGGTGTTGCCGACACGTCCCCGTTATTTGGATTTAAACCAACCCTGAACGCTACTACCCGGGCGCGACAAGCCAATGCGGCAAACGTTTCCCTCGTTCATTGCGCGGATGAGACTTTAACCGCTAAGGAGACTAATTGCCAGGGCCCGCAGTGTATCAGGAACGTGGGCGCCGCGTCGCCGGTTGGTGTTTTCGTGGTCGGGCCGTTAGGGTTGGCAACAGGAAGCGTGGGGGGTGACGTCAGCCGGTCGACGCACCCGCAAGGTCGCACGACCCTTAGCTAGAATATGCGCAACGCGGTCTCGGCGGCTTGGCCACAACCCTAGAAATTTCCATGTTGAGTCAGGGGTATGAATATATGGGGACGTTATTCTCTACAGCCTATTCCAGACTATTTAAGCGGCGAAGTGTTAAATTAGACGCAGTAACATACATAAACATCTCGTACAAGCTGTTCTATAAATGGCCGAATAGGCAAAAATCAGAGTTCTGTCGGGTTTTTCTAAATTCAGATTTTTGATTTTTGGGAATAACACCTGTGCATTTCTACCATGGCAGTTGTAAAAGGCGAGTAAGGAAATATGAGAGGTATTCTTCAGGCGACAAGCTAGCAACCAGTCACTGTTATAGATACCTCTCTTATCTAACTTACTACGGCTACGAATCGTGAAATTGATAGAGTAAATAAAGCGTTAACAATTCAACGTTTTACCTCTGAACTGAAAAGAGCGTGATCGTATCTTCAGACCTTTAACAATTTTCTGAGATTATAGCCCCATTTACTTCTGTTAAACTTCCAGATCCACTAGACCCACTCTTTCAAGGATACTATAGAAAAGTATCCAGAGAATACCACCATAAAGAGATATTCTCACTTTTTAACTATTCTAGAAACCAACTAACTATTAAGATCACATACTCACATCGCAAAACTTATCCAAAACGTGCACACACACTTTGACGCCAATTTTTGGCCGCCGTTTCCATCGTAATATGGAGATTACGCTGGCCCCAATTGCTACAAAATAGTGAAATGACTCACAAACAACCAACAGGATCTCAACTTCCGCTTTGTACAATTTACGGGGCTGGCGGAAGACAGTGGGTTCATTTCTCACAATGACTTCTATGTATGAATTATTAAATTAACATAGCTAATGAGATATTAATGCTACTTTACAAAAGACGTCGACATTTAAGTACTCCATTAAAACTTCATGACCGATATGAGATACACAAAGTTTTCAACTGAACCAGCTATTGCGACGCCTTCCATAACCATTCCCAACACAAAAACAATCCCGACATGCTAACGACAGAAAATCCTATTCATAATCAAAGTCGATGCTGACTCGATTTATCCCAATAACTCGCCAGCCGTAACTAGGGGTAGTCAGATCCAAACTTCCACTGTCCTGCGCCCAGCTATACTTGTGGAACTCGTGCGAAGCGTTCTAGACAATTCTGACAAGTTGGCGCGGTACTTTCAAACTTGTTCCCAAGTATCGCGGAGTAGCGCCACCAGACGGCGCTTTATGGCAACACGTGTTGGACCTAGGACATTAGAATTCTAGAGAAGTCTCGGCTTCAAACCAAGTTACTCCTCGTTTGTTATAGGTACCTATTTTTTCCATTACGACAGGTAACAGCAACCAAGGCAAGGCATATTACCTGTAACACATATTATAATCTGTTTTAACAGACCATATCCAGCTTATTAACTTATTTTGGAGTCCAATATCTGTTCACACTTTGTCCCAACACGCCGTTTTCCGTTTCAGTGTTGTAAGCAAAAGTAAACAATCCGACGTTTGGCCGTATTTCGGATATAATTATTTGTGAGCGCCAGGCCGACCTTCACCCCGTCTGCCTTCGATTTAGCCGGCCCTGTTTATCGTACTGTGTCGCTTGATAAAGGCCTTTGTTACATGCATGATATGACAAAGTCCGTTTAATCCTAATATCCTTCGATTTTGACAAAAAACGTCATCATTCATGTTCTATTTCAAGGAATCTACTATGTTGTATTTAGCTCAATAAACAAAATGAGCTGAAGACATGAGATTGATTTGTCTATGGAATGTTGTGGTAAATTACGCAGTGAAAAACGTCACACTAAACAGACAGATCCAAGAATTGCGCAATGTGTCTCCCCCGAGACTGGTGATGGATGACATTGAGAGAAAGCGCTTAAATTATCCCATCTCTGAGAGGGCAGTCCCAATTTTCCCGAAAATAATGCCCGCGTCATTCCCAAACGAAGACGACATTGGGTCCTCGGCGAGGGCAATACCGGCCACCCCATTAAGCTAGGCGTCACAATGACAGTGCTTCGGTAAATAAAACCCACTGGGTATGCAAGACAGAAAGATATTAAAAAGGATTTGCGCGCTTTAATTGTTTGCTGCACTAAACTTAGTTATTTGAACTATGCTAAGATTAAGCTTCGACTTTATATTACTTTTGTGCAAGTGATCCAGTCAATAGAAACGAATTAAAGGGGTTACCTGGAAAGATTTCCGGGAGTTTTGAAAATTGGTGAATTTATAGATTTTGATGTGCTCTTTCCGAATTTCAACTTTGCCACCTCGTATCTTTGCCGCTAACGCCGCCATATTGGAAAAATGGCGCGTAAAAGCAGTTTTTTGACAATATCTCCTGTCTGACTAATTTTACGATAAAACAGTGTATTACAAAATAAAACTAGAGGCAATTGCCTACAATTTATGTCTTACTGTTTATTCAATAAAGTCCATAGTTTTGGCGTACGAGCGCCACAAAGTACACTTCGCAAATTGTGTTGGTAAGCGCATAACTCAACAACGCCTGGACCAATTTGGCCAATTCTTTTTTTTAAATGTTTGTCGAAGTTCAGGGAATTTTTATACGGTGATAAAGTATTAAAAATATCGAAAATATTGTTATCCTATACAAACTTTATCGACTCGAAAAAACAGTAAGCACCGTAGGATTTCAGACATCTTACACGTTTTTGGTAAAATGGTCTCTACTTTAGCTCAAAAAAGACGCAAGCGCTGCAAAATTTCATACGTGTCACGCTTTTTTGCGAGCAAAATAGAAGTACCTATTTCGTTCATTATACGAGCACTGAAGTCGGTAAAGCGATAGTTTCTTACATATAGTTAATGAATTAGCCCTTAGATATTTATAACTCCATAAGATACGGCTGTCGAAACCTCTATTGAATGACAAAAGACAAGCTGAGTTTTTCCTTGAGTAGTGTTGGAGTACACTTTGTGGCGCTCGTACACCAAAACTATTGACTTTATGAAATAAACACTGAGATATTAATTGTAGGAAATTGTCTCTAGTTTTATTTTTTACTATACAGTTTTATTGTAAATTGAGTCAGACAGGAGATATTGTCAAAAAACTGATTTTACGCGCCATTTTTCCAATATGGCGGCGTTAGCGGCATAGATACGAGGTGGCAAAGTAGAAATTCAGATAGAGCACCTCAAAATCTATAATATTACCAATTTTCAAAACTCCCGGAAATCATTCCAGGCAAAACTACCCAGTGATCAGGCTAAAGAGTAAAAAAAGAAAAAGAAATGGGACACCACAGAAAGACATATGGCATTAACTACCACCATTTTGAATATACGTACAAAGACAAAACTACCTAAGCGTATGTAACCTGTAACAATAACAATATCATACACATGCTTCAAATGTTACTTTTTCAGAAAATGTCACGTTACGAAAGAACTAGAAAGCCGCGTCAGAGAATAGCAGTGAAATCTTACAAATAATTTTGCTTTCAAATAAAACTGTAGATGGAAACAAAATACCGCAGCTACCGACATTTTCCCTTTCCATGGCATAACAAAACTATAAGTCCGTAATTGCAGAGGTTTCCGCCAGCGGTACCTATGGTAATAAAAGTTTTTGGGTCAACCCCTGACTGCCTAGTACGGCTATCAACGATCTATTGGCATTCTGACGTGAGGTTGTTTATTAGTTTGCTACCGAAAAGAAACTTCTCGGATTTATTCGAATCTGTATTGGCAGCCATACAATTTGAACGTTACTGTAATGTCATTTCACATTTTTGCATTGCATCGTCTGTAAATTTAGCTAGTACAATACAATATGAAACAAATAAATGGCGAGACGGGATACATTTTGACGCTTGGCACTCCAATACAAGTAAACAAAGAATCTGGTGTAAGGAGAAACTGTCGCGCTGCGCAGAGTTAAACTATTTGGTGCGAAATCCAAGAATCAAGGTCAGAGGCCACCGAACAAAGCTAAAGCTGTAATAAACTCGCTGGAAGCCTGAAATGAAAAGCTTCCCGAAATGAACACGGCAACGAGAGTTTCGCATGCCTTCATTCAATTTATGGGTGAATTTACGTAATTATTTTAACATCATGAACTCTGAAGCGAATGCGAGGGGGGTATCGCATTCGGAGTTTTGATGAGATTTTCAGGCGCCGTTCGTTCCTACCCTCAATTATGTAAAGGAAACTTACACAAATTGAAGCAAATCATGGCTTGCTTGACTAGCCGAAACGATCAGTCTGGATAAAAACTTTGATTTTTCTAGTTTTGTCCCTTGTATTCACAGAACAAAAACAAAGTTAGACATCATTAATTTGATCAGATAGTTAAACGAGTCGTGTAAAAAGTAAAAATAAACAAAAATCTACTCACGTTTTTATATCGAGATTATCTCGATATAAAATTCAGCATGATGGTAAGGTAAGTAAGTCAGTATTTATTAGGAAAAAATATGCACATGGTAGGTAAACTTGTTCGGTGAATGCACCGTTATTTATCACATGAGCAAATAGCAAGTAGATAACTTGGCAGTCACATTTAAAAATAGACTCTTTCAATTCTGCACATGACGTAAAATGCCGTGTCAAGTTGTGTAAATCGTACCACGCCCGTTTCGGTTCTGTGAAACCCTCCGCCGACGTACAGCTGACGTCAGACGCCTGTGACGTCATTCAGCACGCAAGTAAACAAATTGTAATGCAGCAAATAGAATGAGACGCCTTTTGAAATTAGCAATGTTTCATTCCGATGTGTTTACCCATTTCTTTCCCCACGAGGTTTAGTAGCTAGTATACCGGATGTCCCTAAACTATGCTACAAGAAGAGAAACACCTTAAATATCGCAGTCTTATCACTGGAGAGACATCTTTCAAGTATCCAAAATACCAGAAAAAGTTGAGTAGAATGACATTACTACTGCCACCGAGCAGCTGTCATCATCATTAGCCATTTCTTCTATTGCATACGATTGAAAGTGTATATATGCAACAAGTAATGGGTAGCGATGACAAGGCAGACTAAAGGACACAGCGCACTAGACCCGCCCGGCACCCGACCCGCACCGCCTCGCCTTGTGCGGTTATTATTCTTTATATGAACTTGTATGGGCAGACGCTCACTACATCAACTCCGTAACGTCAACGGATCGCCTCGATCGCGAGGCGTCCG
>BHDV01033786.1:8354-54997 GCA_005406045.1 Adoxophyes honmai | reverse complement strand
GCGGACGCCGCGCGGCGAGGCGGCGAGGGTCGGGTCCCGGGTGGGTGCCGAGTGGCTCTAATGAGCTGTAACCTTAAAAAGGAGATCGCGAGAGAACAATAGACGAAGTATATCATACAATTGCGACCAACATAGGAGCTGAGGAAGTTCTGGGAATTGATTACTAACACTGACACTGGAACTTTAACGCAGCTACGCACATTTTCCTAGATCCTGATAAAGTTCTGAGGAGCGAAGAGAATTCCCATTACATATCTGAATCCGTCTGAATATCCGTATACATTTGTTCTCGTTAGAAGGTTATCTGATGTGATTCCTACGTATTGATTTAAAATGGCAAACGGAACTAAATAACATGAATAAACAACGGAATCAATGATTAACATTAACGCCATACTTATTCTTAGTGGTGCGGAAATATAGAATGGTGTACCTAATGTAGAGAGCAAAATAAGTATTTTTTAGCCATGTAATACTGATAAAAGATACTCGGAAACACGTTTCTGTCACTGGGGTCATGGTTTTGTTCAGTACAAATTTACATATCAGACGTTTTAGTGAAATGCTCGAGTACAACAACGCATAAGCTTCTTCAAACAACACAATAATTACTCTTTGTTTTTACTGAAATTCCGAATTATAACAAAAATTTCACAGTACACGGAAGAAATCCTCGGGGATATTGAGCACGTTTCAGATGACTTTCATCTCGAACGGGTAAGTGCCTGCTTTGGTAGGAAAGCTTACATAACGTAGTGCCAATGGAACTATATGTTTTGTAACTTTACGTTAGCATAAATAAGAAAAAATATCTAAAAATAAATGGTCGTTGCTGTATTTCGCGTAAACACAACACAGCAGGTATTGCGACAGACTTTCCCCTCATCAATATTGCTGTTTACATCTATTGCAGTCGGCAAATGTCGCTTTATGCGCTGTCGTGCACTTAACGGACAAAGAGCAAAAACAATTATAGCCATATTTCACTTGACATAAACAACGTCAACATTTACAAAGGCTATATCTTACACAGCAACAGCAGAGCCGATTTCAATCAATCATGGCTGAAAACAGGCTCAGATATACCAGCTTTCCAATCAAATAAATTGCACTGCAATCAGTCCGCTCGTTTTGGCCCTGCTATGTTAGATAGAGGAACCCGAACCGCCATGACGGATTGTACAATGGCCGCAGTTAAACAACGCCTTTGGTAGAGCTTTGCATTCTTTCCTACCTAAGGTATAAAATAAACAGGGTATGTTTGGTCCGTTACTCATTATGATGTGTTTTCGAACTCGAATAAAGCCTCCGCGGAGCCGGCTTAAAGTTACCAAGCCAGGACACAACAGACAAGCCCCTCACTTAGTTAGGACGGGCTCGAGGTGAAAATTCGCAATTTCGCGTCCTCGTCACCCTCGAGCGCTCTCAGAGACACCCGAGCGTCATTAGGGGCTTCAAACGCACATGGAGCTTGCTTTCTGGAACATTGCCGAGCAGTGTCAGACCTTACCAGCACGGAATACCGGCTATGTTCGGGTGGACCAGTTCAATGACTCGCGACTAACGCTGTGTCAGGAAAATATTACGGCATTAAAACGGGCATTTTATTCATACCGCACCTCGAGAAAATAAATTAATTAAGGCATTTGCACACGTATCACTAACTATGCAGCGATACCGCGCCGCCAGCGCTTTGCCGATATCCTTGTGAATTATGTCGCAGTGAGTAGATGGCGTTAATCACATGCGTTATCTAAATATATGCTGTCGAACCGTGAGCAAAGTGCCAACATAGCGACCAAAAATAACAAACAACACACTTCTATAAATGTTTTGTTGCTACAACAATCATTTTGATATAGTATCGAAATGGTGGGACTATCAGCGATTGTAGATAACAAACAAGGCGTTCTATTTATTTATGAAATACTTAGTTGCTCACTCTTGTAGTGCATTAGAAGATGTCATTCTAGTATTTCATTTACTTCATTATTTTATTTGCCGATCAAAAGAAATCCGCGTAAAATTTTCCTATTTATTTAAACGCAATTCTATGTTCCACATCTACCAATTTGCCATCGTACCATAAGCGTTTCCCCAGCGATTGAACTAACACACTTGTAAAAATCGATTCGAATACTCGTCCATAGATAAAGACTGGCGATCAAAGCTGTATGGAAGAGGCCCGTAACAAAGAACGACCCAGATTTAAAGTGCGCTATTGAAACATTTTCCTAGACTCGTGTATTTTCACGCTGATAATACACAAAGGGGTCTCCGGGGTGTGTTCTCAAAGCAAACAGAGTTACTTGTTCAGTCCCACACCAGAGTGAGGTCATACACCAGTCTGCGACTGAAAGTACAGCTGAAATTTCAGATATCGATAAAAACTGACGTTGACATCTTTTGAGCAGAATAGAGATAACTGAGCAACTCAAAAATAAAACTTATTAATTGGAGACAACATAGCAACAGTTCTGCTGTAGTTGGATCAAAGATTAATAAGAAAAAATAAATGTATGAAACTTTGAAAAAAAAAACGAAGCGTAGATTAGCACAGCGACCAGTCGTAAACATGCCGAAAATGGCGTGCGAATGAGAGAAGCAATGACACAGTCGATAAAACTTTATCTGACTGATGCTAGACGGTGATTCAGAGGGCCAACCCACTGCCCTGGAGCTAATCAGGAATGTTCTGTTTATACACTACGAACGGATAAGTTTGATGCCCATTAGTTGAATTTGGGGTATGACTAGGGCATTTACTATGTTTCTAATAATTTTCCAATAATACCTACTAAGAACATGAAATTCATCTAGATACAGATTTATTAGATGATACTTAATGATAAATATATAAATACTGTAGTCTTAAGATTTATTATAAATACGAAATCAAGCGAAGCTAGTTTAGTCCCGAAAGTTATGCTAAATAAAAAACGCACATTTTTGGAAATGTGAGTGTCTAAATATAATTGAACTTCCATCGATACGGCCGCTTTTCTAAAACAGGGGTCAACTTAGCGATAAGCGAATTCCACGCAGACGGAGCCACGAGAGACTTGTAATAAATCGCATGAAACTAACAATCATGAATAACAATTTCATCTACTCTATCTTATCACATAAACAAACGACAAAAGGAAACTTGGAAGTCCAAAAAAAATCAGAGACAACAATCAAACGGACGCACCGAATTTGCCACGAGAAAGCGCATTACCATACAATATCGGCACATTCGCCAAAAACCCTCTGACGTATGAATGGACGGAAGGCTCCATAAAAAAAAATGCTACTACACAAATAAAAGTTATTATTAAACTCGTGACGCGGCGCTGACTCACGCGTCTTGCTTGGCCCATGTCCTGACCAAGGCGACTGAATTCCGTTGGTACTTAATTGGGGCCCCGGTGATAAATTCGAGACCGACGCTCTATCTCAAGGTCCAAGTTCCATCGAACCTATAACTCGTAATGAATCAAATGTTCCAACGTGTTTTGACGTGGTCGCGGGCGTCGCGGTGTTTGATGAATTGCGTAACGTCTCTATTATGGAAATGTTCGTTCGGAATAGGAAAAGAAACCATGGTGATGGGAAAAATTTGTAACGACATCACACCACGTCTTTTTAGCTATGCTGTGACACATTACTAAGTACTTTACTAGTATCAAATCCGACTCTAACTGAGAGTCATAGTCGCATAGCATACATACATAAACATCATGTCTGTATCCCCAACAGCACACTCAAGAACACATGACACGTTACACAGACAAATTCTAGACTATTTTACGTTTCAGTCATTATTAACATTTAAAGCACAATTCAGTTTTATATTTTGTATTTTTTTTTTTGAAGATGAAAGCATCGTGTAGTGTTAAATCAAACATTGTTCATCATTGCGCGACTGATCTACTAGAACAATTATGCCTTGCGTTGAAACGTTACCAGTGTTACCAGTAAATGGTATCACTGACCAAACAACCTATCATAATATAGGTATTTTGATGAATGAAGTCATCCGTTAATTTGTCCATTGACGGCATCGCGCCGAGGGAAGTTTGGGCACCAAGGCCGACCTGGGAAAACCCGGTCTGGAATAACAAGATATCTATCTGGTGGCGTAGTTAAACGACTAAATAAGATGGTAATCCTTTTTTATTTGTATATCATTCGTAATTGCGACTATGAAAATAAAAAGGGCACAAACGTTAGTGTTACTTCAAGCCAGCTACTATTCAGATTCGAATTAAACTGTTTCACAAAATTTTAAGTATACGCCCATCTAGATAAAAACTTGCGTCAAAATCTGTCCGCAGCGGCAACCCACCTTCCTGATAAGAAATACGTGAGCAATCACTACAGACGAGATGACAAATAGAAGCACTTAGCTTGATATCTCGATTTTGATGTAAAATACGCAAGAATTTGAACAAGGAAAACTGGGTACAATTTCAGTTTTAATCAACCACGTTTTAACCGTTAAGTTTAAACGCTCCCAACGCACGCATAAAGGTACCGAAGGCGTTCAAACACGTGATATAAAGTCGTCAACCGGCTCTTTGAGATGTCAAAAAAAAAGAACCGACCGAAGTCGCGGTGTCCGCCAAAAAAGTCTGAAGCAAACTCGGTCGGCAGTCATGTGCTAGCGAAACAAGATTGATGTGCGTTGCCAAGCGGCTTACCAACAATGTGAATTCGATCTTACGATACAATAAAAAGGGTTTCTCGTCGAATAAAAGCTGCCAAAGAATCTGCTGAAGGAAATGTAGTCCTATAACCAAAGGGTTATATTAAAACATCGTTTGCACTCGCTCCGCGAAGCCAGGGTAGCGACAGGCTCGGATATCAACACAGTTTACGGAATGCTTAGCCTACGCGTTACATTCGCTTTGATGTAAATAAATCAGGGATCAGATAGGACGTTTGCGAGCGCGGCACTAGTACAGTTGCGAGATAAGAATCTTGATATCCGGAAACGTGATTAGGAATGTTCGTGTTTGTTTACGAAAACAGACGAAGACCGGTTGCTTTTCGAGGTTAGATCCCGTCGGGCGTCCAATCAAACAGCAGCAGCGGTGGCAAGACGTGGACAGGTAATAAGCGTCATAGAGTCGGACAAACGATGGCTAAGCACACAGAAAAGCAAGCATGGCGTCGTGTAGTCTGAGGGGATCACTGACCCCGCCTGGGCTCGGTAGCAAGTGGGGGAATCGCAAGATCGCAACACTTCTGTCTGGAGCCTTATTGACAAGGCTTTATTTGCTATTTACCGTAACACGTTCGGGAGAGAAAAACGGTATTACAATTGTTGCACAATTTATAAATTCTATATCATCAGTAACAAAATGATGTATCACGGTGCACGATCATTTTTTACGCTATACGAAGACACTGGTCTTGTATTGAAAGTGTAATGATAACGAAATGCGACGTCATGGGTGGTTTCAGCTAAGCAGTACCGTTTGTCCCAGATATTTTCCGGAAAATCGTAAACTTAATACAAGTGCTAATGCGTGAAAGTTAGTGGCTTTTGTGCCGTTCGTGAGGTAGTAACTAGCGCCTACGTCACTAGACGTGCACTCTACCGGTTTCACGCTGCTCCTGACGGCATAACCATCCAGCCATGGAATTGAATAGAACATGAAACACGTGATTTTCTTGTTACTGAGACAATTTAATGTCGAAATGTTTATTCAAACATAACAGTAAAATAGCAACTCAAAAGTTATGCAAAACCTAAAAGAATGTTAGTGTACATACGATATAGTTCACGAACTAAACTAGATCTCTAGACAGCGAAAAATGGCTTTAAAACAAGAGCTCTTCCCAACAGCTTTAAAACATTCCAATCTTCACACCTTTATCGTGCTGCGAATAAAGTCTATCGATGGTTAGTATTTAATGGACCGTGTAAGCATGTTTCCGTTTTCACAACAGAATCAATAAACTTAACACGGAACGACCGAACATGTTTCAGCTGTGAACTACGAGACCTTTTGAAATTAAATATTCGGTTAGCAGAGCGAAACCGGGTCGCTTAGTTGGTAAGGGTTGCCGTTTATAGAATCAGTGATTTAATTAAGATACATTTCGGGCTGTTGTTGAGCCGATGTTACATAACTAAGGTTATGAAACTGACACGCTATTAAAACATTCGAGGCGTTTCTGGGTATTTTGTGTCAACTTAGATACGAATTGCCAGTATCAAATAAGGCGTATTTCACCTTTGAACCGTTAATTGGGTCCGCGGTCCTAAAGCCAGCAATACACCAATACCGTCCCTGTCTTTCTTCTAATCTCAAAGGGACGTCGCCTCTCGGGGTGTTTCGTTGTGTGCCATTCGTGCTGAGGACAGTTGCAATGCCAAAAATACGCCGTCCGTCTGTCGCCGGCAAGATGCGCGCCGACCTATTTGCGGCGGCGTGATTTGTTTACAAAGGCATACAATGGCATGCGACGCGGCGCGGCGGGCCATTCTAATGAAGAGGCTTTTATAGCTGACCACCGATTGGAAAGACAGGAAAGCGTTCAACGTTCAACCTAATTATGCACCTAAAATGAATTCGGTTGAACGATGCAGATCTAGCAAGGAAACGGTATCGTCTAACACGTTTTAAAAAGCAAGAATTTGCAATGCCAAAACTTAAATAATGGTTCTTTTACCTGTGTAACGTTTCGTGTGTACTGTTTGCCCCTTTCGAAAAATTGCGTGTTGTCGGTTCATTTTGACTGCTGTTTTCCTATCAGGTACCATCAAACCAATTGATTCCTGACCCACCATAGAACTTATTCACAGTGAACGTCATAGTGACATTGCATTGCTAGGCAAAGGAAATGTTTATGACGTTTATTGTGACAACGTTCTACGGTAGGTCAGGAATCAGTTGGTTTGATTGTACCTACATAAAGTTTTTGAACGCATCTCGTCCATCTACATCAAATAAAACCCATAACGTCGATTTGAACCTAAACGGGAACCTAAGCTGATGTGAACATATTTGCAAATCGAAATAGCATACCGGTCAAGGAATTAACAACCAGCTGTCACATAAATAATGCAGCCAACGATAAAAAGCAAGTTCATAGGCAGAACAATTTAATCTTTAATCTCACCGACGAGCCTACAGTACCTACAAGACAAACCAAACAGGACCCGGGAACAAGACGAGTTTGCTTCGAACTCGTTAGCAAACCAAATATCACGTACAGCTCCACAATTCTAGTAAAATTGTTTTGAAATATGGCCATCGTATCGTTGTACGCGTACGCAGTCGCTAAATAGGTAGTGTTGTCTTAAATATAGACGAACAGCGTTGTGGAAATCAACAAGGAGCGTCGGATGTGTCTGAAAGAAACAAATGAGTTTTACGAAAGGCAGAACTTGCAAAAGAAAAAGTTCCGAACGACGTTCTAGAAATATACCAGACTACCAGCTATTTCAAACAGCTGCTCAATTATGAAGTCCTCTCAAACAACGAGAAAGCCGTACCCTGGGAGCCTGTTAACCATTGTATCAGCCATAAACATGCATGCGATTATCACCAGTAGGACCACACTTGGCAGTCAGCTTGGCAATCGTAGCGAGGGGAGTAATATAAGGCACAGAATGCTGCACTGCATTATTCTGTATCATTTAATCGATCCTTTGACAATTGAAAAGGATAATACACATTTGTATTCTTCAATGTAGTAATACAAGTTGCTAAACCACATTTATCTTCAAAGCTTTAAAATATTTTAACACATCCGTCTAACAAGTGTTGACTATCATAAAACTTGAGATTAAAATCTGTAACCAGCGTTCATGAGAAAGTATTCTGTTATCGACGGAGAAATCCAAACAGTATGCCAGCCGTATCAGCCACGTCACCTCAGATCTGGGTCGAGATAAAATTAATTTCTGTCATATAAATGCTCGGGGATCATTTTATAGCCCTAGCTGGGTAAATTTGGGTGGGATTTGCACGCGTCAGTTTGCGATGACATTGTGGCCCAATTTACCTGTCTAGGCCAATACCCTCCAACAGCTTTTTGTTTTCAAGCACGAAATGTATGAACTAGACGTTAATAAATTGGACGTCAAATAGTTGAGCGTCCAGACAGCAAGCTTATTGTGTGAACGAGTCTGGGCTACTTAAAATGTGAGCGCGTGTATCATTAGGCTTGAGCATGAATCTAATCATTAATGAAGTAAAAGTATTCAATTGGTAAATGCAAAACTTTTTTTTTTATCATTGGACAATATTTACACCAATCACCTAGTTCCAAATTAGGCAATTTAATGCCTGTGTTATGGGTACTAGACAACAGATAAACTTACTTATACATATATAGATAAACATCCAAGACTCGAAAGCAAACATTCGTATTCATCATACAAACATCTGCCCCGACCTTAACCTCTCGTATGCTACGGAGCAGATCTGCTCCACTTTTCAAGGGTATCTTTTTGTATTTTTATTTTAATCACCATAATTTGTAGATATTGAAACAGAAGAGGCTCGAATGCAGTATATTTTTCATTTCCCGCATACGAAGGGTTAAGCTTCAGTCAGGTTCTCTAACCGCCAGGCTATCCGGCCGACACTGGATATGGATACTACTTCATTCGTATGACATGAAAATTGTAATAGAAGATCTCTATCTGTAAAAATCATCCACATTCATCACCGTAACTCCTCTTTCTCAACAGAATCGACTGCATACGCAATACTACACATAGACACTTCGATTTTATACTTTTAGACAATATTACTATTTTGAATAGCTCATTCGAAAATGTGTGACAATGGCATTTTTCATAAGTTACTTTACACATTAGGTGGAATGTCACCTATTAGTTATAATTCGATATCTTCCTTCAAAAAATCGTCAATGATAATAGGCAATCCCACTTCTGATTCCGTCCAGTCCCGTCTGCGCCCACGCAAGCGCCGCCGCAGCGCGACATTCCACCGGTCGCGGTGCATCGCACTTTATCATGCTAGTATTCTGCGTCTTTCTTTATCTACAGGGAAAATGTTTGTCTCGTATAGCAATACTTGTGTACAATCAGGAATTCAGCATTTACCAGGAAAACAACTTATTATTTGTAATTTTACGGGAATTCCAGTATCAAATGTGGACGAACTTAACTTATAACTAAAAACATCAGTACTTTTAGGTGTTATATTTGTATTAACGTGTGCCATTTCAAAAATTAATGAATAACATAAAAAAAAACCATTCTTATCATGTTGATAAAAAAATGAATCCTACGAAACACAAAGTGTCATACAACTGGTATTTTGTTGAATACAATCATGATTAAGGGTTCTTAATCAATTTTCTAATGGTGTTTCATTACCTCGTTGAAACTTTTATGACGCATAACAATCAGAGCACCGCTTAACGCCAAGCCAAACTATTACCGTCTAGAAATTCCACACCGCAATTTCAGACAATTTTGTTTCGATCGCTCACGGCAATTATGCTCTGATAATCCAGGCATTTTAATTAAGATACACCTATTAGCGCTCGGTTAGACAGCTTAGACCTAGGCAATTCAACTATTTATCCAGCGTGTCATGCTAAATGACAACGCTAAGTATCCTTTATGCGTTTACTGGGTCGCCAAACCTGTATTCAATGATAAATAGTCTGGCGAATGTCCAGTGCAGGATGAGCTGTCGTATATCATAGTTCGCGTCGCTGCGAAAGGTCTGGTGGTATTGGCTCAGCATAGTTAGATGTCTAAAACGAAGCGAGCTCTCGCTTCTGTGCGGTTGGCTTGAAACGAAGGTCAGCTTGGACTGGTCCAATACAACCTTCAAGAGCTATGCGTCAATGGAATCGTTAGTTTCGCCGTCAAAACACGCATGTTTTAAGGATGGCGTCAAAATAAACTTTGCCTTGTGTTTTGTTTCTAAAAAATATTCCTGGAATATAAGAAAAGTGTAGTCGTTAGAATTGTTTAGTACAATTTGATAGATATGTTACGAGTATAACAATACAACTTTACTAAAATTGTAGTACATAGTTTTAGAGTCGAGTTTTACTGAAAGTAGTGAGCTTAAGTTGACGGTGATCTTTTAACCTTGCTTTGGTGTAATTTTGTCTCCAAGAAGCTCTTGCCAGTTCATAACGGGGTGCTGCTTCCCACCTTCCAAAATATTCGACCTCACCCTTAGTATGAAGGCGGGTTTCGTTGGAAAACCGTGACTACCCCATAACGGTGAGTCAGTTATGTAAAAAAACTGGCGTACAAGACGAAGACACGTGTAGTGCCAGTGTCATCACGCAGTTGCAACACAGTGCGAGCAGAACACACGTTAGTTTCTACCAACTTGTTATTAGTTGGCACGGCATCATTGCGCAACGTATGGCCGGCGGCGCACTGAACTGCGTACGCATCGACTTAAGGAAACATACCTATTGATCGTTTAGGTTCACTTCGTCCACATTCCCATTTCGTTCATATTCCTACTTCGCCCAAAGTCCCACTTAGTCAACATTGCCATTTCGTCCATATTCCCACTTCGTCCTCTTCCCACTTCGTCCACATTCCCACTTCGTCAACATTCCCATTTCGTCCATATTCCCACTTCGTCAACATTCCCATTTCGTCAACATTCCTATTTCGTCAACATTTCTAGCCAATGCGGTTTTCGCTCACCTCTACCCTCGAGAACATTTAGTATGTTCATAGAGCAAACTTTTAGAAAAAATCAATTCCATTGAATTTTTTTATGTTGTGGCTGTGGGTGTCTTGGAAATGTGAACGAAATGGGAATGCGGACGAACTGGGAAAGTGGACCAAATGAGAATGCAGACGAATTGGATGCGGACGAAATGGGATTGTGGACGAAGTAGGAATATGGACGAAATAGGAATCTTGACAAAACGGGAAGTGGACGAAATGGGAATGCTGACAAAATGGGAAGTGGTCAAATTGGGAATTGATTGCGGACGAAGTGGGATTTTGAACGAAGTAGGAATGTGAACGAAATGGGAATGTGGACCAAGTGAACCTAAACGCTATTGATATTGGCTTAGATCCCGATGCGTATAACATAACCCTCCATCGACCATCTACAATTGGAAAAGTAAGGAGTGAAACTGAGCTTGAATAAAAATTACCGAGTATAAAAGTAAACATTAGTACACCCATCCATACAATCACGGCTGAGTTCCCAAATGGGGTTCCACACAAAACATGACATAGACACAGCCATGACTATTTCTCGCTTTGTAGCCACTTCTAGCATATTTTTTGCTTTAAAAACAGATGGAAAACGAGTTCGTGGGTCTAAATACTTTCGATCTGCCTGCGTTTGTTCTATTCATATTATTATTTGTTTCACCCGTACTAATACTGAGACTATCCTTCAGGACCTAACATTGAACAGCGCTTGGCCTACGTGGTTCAGTCCAGCATCCTCTCTTCCTTCAGGCATATAGCAAGACGCGGAGAACTTTCTATCGAGCGGCTGGTGGTTCAGGACAAGAGTTGAAGGCTCCAGGACACGCGGTCGGCCCCCGTGAGGTGAACCGACCTGATCATATCCGCTACAAACCAGCCCGTGCACGAAAACACTAGACGCGCAGCCGTGAGAGAAGAATGGCGCCGGGTGATAAGGCTCACCAGCTCAACACTCAAGACACGACGGCCACGAGCCTCTGCCCAGAGTGTAGCAACGAAAAGAAGAAAAGGACAGAGTCAGATTATCCAATTCAGAGACCTAGACCTAGGCAAATACAAACGATTGACCATCAACGTCTTGCTTACTACTGGAGTACAGGTCTCTTGTAAGTCTTCAACGAATGGTCTGGACTATACCAAACGCCGTCTGCTGAAGCACATGTGATTGTGTTTTCAAATTACATAATACCGGACAACATAAACAATCTTTCACACCAGTAGACACGTAAACACGTGGCCGGGTATTAAAGTAAACTAATGGACGTTTACAGTAGTCAGTCTTTCAGCAGGGGCAAAACCCTAAGAAAAAATACGTGTGTACGGAACAGTCAAATTGTCTTAGTTTAAGACGAGATCTACTAATTGAAACTTAAGGCTTGGCTCTTCAATAACAGGGATATTCCAAAAATGACACGGGATTCGACCATTGATAGCTTTGTAATTGCCACTCCCAGAAAGTAAATTAGCTAAGTAAAACAATCTTTAAGTTGGACTCATTAGGTTACTCAATCTCAATGCTATCCATATAAATTGAGATGTATGGGAAAGGGATACCAGCGACATTTCTTTCTACTACAATTAGTCTAAAAAAACTTGCTTCTTCACACTCTGGTGAGCAATCAGAGATATGCTGCAGTCCCCGAAATCTAACTTGGAAAGATTTTTAGTAGTGGGGATGAGTTCACGCAGCTAGGTATTTTATATAGAAAGAATACGCGAACTTACCCTGACCACATAAAATCTTACATACATACATACAATCACGCCTGTGTTCCCAAAAAGAGCACACGAAACGTGACATAGACAAAACCATTATTATGACTATATCACGCTTCGCAGTCAATTCTAGCATAGTTTTAGGTTTACAAAGATGGAAGAGGTAAAATAGTGACATGTTGCTAGCCTGTCGCCTAAAGCATCTAAACCTACATCCTTAGTCGCCTTTTACGACATCCACGAAAGAAATGGAGGTGTTATTCTATACCGGCACCAAACAGCAAATCTTACTAACGTTTTAACCGGGGACGAACATTTTATCAATCCTTTTTTACTGTTTTTTACAATGTTCTCAACACAAACGGTGTCATTATTCGCGGTGACGGCTTGGTTTTACTTAAAAACTGAGGATTAGACCGTTAAAAACCTACCTAATCTTATGTAAAACGGAATATAGACTAGTAGCAAAGTGAACGTTAAGGGGCTAGTACACATTGGCCCATGCTGGCCCAATGCAGGCCAACTCCAATGTGTACAGGGGGTGTTGGCGTGTGTTGGCGTGTGTTGGCCGGACCGTGATTGGCCCGATTTCGAAGCCTGGCCCAACACCGGCGAATGTGTACTAGCCGCTTTACGTTTGTAGACATATTTTGCAGCACGATATGCAACATAGTCGTGCTCGCCGGCTCGTACGACCATGTATGTCGAGTTGCATGCAAGGGCATTTAGGACTTGTCCTAGATTGGTCTAGAATAACCTGTGTAGTTCGTAGCAAACAAAGCGTAGCTACCAAATAAAGGTGACTGTTTGATTTGCGCATTGTGAACGAGTTAATTGAATGTTTCTATTAAATTGAGAATGGTAGGAGTAAGAGACCAAAAACAGATTGAAAATGTTGAGAAGAATTGTAAGATTCATATTCGCAATCAAGCCTATGTTCCCAAATTGGGCAGCCAGAGATCACGAAACGTGACATAGACAAAACCATGATAATGACTATTTCACGGTTCGTAGCCATTTCTAAGGTTTTTAGGTTTGAAAACAGATGGAAGAGGTAGTATGGTAGTGACAGGTTGCTAGCCTTTCTCCTAAAGCGTACCTAAACCTATTTCCTTAGTCGCCTCTTACGACATCCACGGAAGAAATGGAGAAGTATTATTTTATTGCGACACCACGGAGAACAATTACAAGACAGATACATTGATTGCGACTTTTTTAAACTTATCCTTTCTTAAGTAAGACGAGATTACATTGCAATATGGATTTGCCAGTCATTCTGGGCTACTCTCACAGCAAATTAATTTCCGAAATTTCAACACGTGGAACTAAAACTTATTTAGAATTAAAGGTGCCTACTACATGTCGCAACATAATTAAGGAAAACGAATTAAATTAATGCATAAATAATTTTTGCAGGAAACATAACTAACAACATAAAATAATAAGAACATTTTATAAGTAGTTTATTTTTGCCAGGAAGTAGACAGATGTGTATTAATAGTTTGGTTAATCAGGTCGCAGTCCCAAGGTCAGAGATATAAGAAAAACTGGGTTACTCAATTTTATTGAAACATTTGTATCTACTCAAAGTGGTAAAAGGCCTATTTTTAAAGCACACAATTACGGTATGTTGATAAAGGGTTTTCTAAATACGAAGTATGTCAACCAGTGCGTGTCTCCAAGGAGAAATCAATCATGATTAAATTACATAACAGTAAATATGTCGCTTGATACGAACCTAACATCAATAGTGAAGAAAAACGACGCATACTAAAGATAAACAAAAGGACGCCACGATAACATACTCATTTACAACACAGAAACAACAACTAAAACTGTTTTGATTATTCTTATCACTGACCAAGGTGATTTAATTCGCGTACTTTGGCTGCCATTGATAACAGAGAGAGATAGACGTAGCGCAAGGGAAAGAGCACGCGGAACGGTTTTGTTTACTTTTGTTGTTTACACGCCATCTCGCTTGCGTCGCGCGACGGGCGCCGTTCGAAAAGGGCGTAAGTATAAGTAGATCGTAGGGCGTTAGTCTGTTTCGGAATTCAGTGTCGTATTATAGCCATACTTGCGCGGGAGTGGCAAGTGACCCCGCCGATAGGTGCACGATGTGACCACGTGGTTTTCGTGAACAAGTTGCAAGTATTACTATGGTGAGGAAGTATGTTCTATTTTTAAAAAGCAAAATACACATTACATTATTAATATCACTTTTAACCATCTGATTACCCTGAAAATGCTAAACGTGGCACTGGATTTTTTTGAATTCATGTGCTCTGCCTACCCCTCTTGGGAATACAGGCGTGAGAATATGTATGTATGTATGTAAAATACACATTTCATTTAGTTATGAATAAAAAAAGGAATATGCAACACTCGCACAAGAGTAAAATTTACTTATTTTATCTTTCAATGCAGACTTAAATATGAAATAAGGCTTTGAAATCTAGTCACAGCAAATAATCTACAAAGTAATGATGTGGAGACACAGTTTATCAAGCATAGTAAACAGTAAACATGGCAAAAGGTCAGAGGAGCTCCTTGAATGTGCTATTGAACCAATTGATTTCTGACCTACTATAGAATGCTGTCACAATAAAATCAGTATAATTTGCTTGGTCAAAAAAGCAAAGTCACTATGACATTCACTGTGAAAAGGTTCCGTCATGGGTCAAATGTCAATTAGTTTCTCAGTACACAACACATGCCACATCACAATGATTGTGATTAGCCTGTTCATGAGTCCATAAGATGACCAAATATCTCACAAAACACTAACCACTAGAATCACTAGATATTATTCTGAGGAATCTTGTCCTTTGTCAAAATAGCAAGAATGAAAGCCATAAAAAAATGGACAATTGTTGTACAGCACTGGCATCATACTGTGTATAGCAAAAAACTTACGAAAGCAAAGGAAAATAGAGGCAATACCAAATTAGACTATTCGAGATGATTCAAGGCATACAGATTTTTTCTGACGAAACAAGTTATGAGTGAAGAGAAATCCATCATATTTAGCATAGTTTTTAAAAAACCGGCCAAGTGCGAGTCGGACTTACGCACTAAGGGATCCATACCAAAAACAACAAAAAAAACACGTTTTTTCTATGGGACCCCCCCTTAATTATTACTATTATTTTGATTTTAGTATTTGTTGTTCTAGCGGCAACAGAAATACATCATCTTTGAAAATTTCAACTCTCTAGCTGTCACGGTTCGTGAGATACAGCCTGGTGACAGACGGATAGATAGACAGCGAAGTCTCGGTAATAGGGACATGTCACAGTAGTTTTATGTTTAAAATCTCAGTACAGAGCCCTAAAAACTAGATAAAATGTGGTCAAATCAATCCCTGTATATGATACGTAGTTGGTTCCATTATTGCATTGATTGATATTTTATTTACTTACTATACAAATGTTCAGATAAACAACTATAGTAGGAAAACTCCGCAAGTAAATATTGTGATCCAATAAATAGTCAATAACTGCACTAGAACAGTTGAATGAACTATGATAAGATATAGGAGTTGTGTGAATTTGTGTCTTAATAAGCTGGACTAATCAACTGATATAAATAAATATAACAAGTAATTCTAATTATGTAAACAGTGTGATTATTTACTTTAGCATGTTTGTCAGACACTTTGTGAATGACAAATGACCTGACTGCAACTAGAAAATAGGCCACAATCTTCATGTAGTTTACGATACATTACACAAGTATGTGCACCCCTTTTTTTGTGGTAATGCACAAATTTACTCCCACTACTTTAAACTTTGATAAGTTAGGTGCAGGGACTGTAATGCTGTCACCATTGCATAATTTTGGAATTTGAATAGGGAACACTTTAGTTTTAAATGCTTCTTGTGGAATAAAGTTTTTCCTAAAAAAATTGCATTTTTAAGATAGGTGCAAAATAGGCCAAAACTTACATACATATTCTCATGCCTGTATTCCCAAGAGGGATAGGCAGAGCACATGAATTCAAGAATCCAGTGCCACGTTTAGCAATTTCAGGGTAACCAGATGGTTAAACGTGGTATTGCAGTGACAGGTTGCTAGCCCATCGCCCACAATACACTAACCTTTTCCCAGAGTCGACTCTTACAACACCCACGGGAAGAAAGAGGGAGGTGCTATTCGAACCTGGCACCACATGGGGAAACTTGATGCTTTAAAAAGAAAGATAATGTGCCAGCATTTAATAAATCCTGTAAATTACATTTTCAATCATCAAAATTACTCAAGTTACTATTGTCAGGGTAATAAATAAATAAATACTTAAGGAACAGTACTTTTAATTTTTCTCCAACCTCTCACATTTTCAACACAAATTTGCAATACCTGAAGGTGTTAGGTACTTAAGTCAATTTTCCTATAATAGAAACTTAGACACAACAACCTCCAACAGTAATAGGCATAGGTTTTTTCCATCTAGAAATATTTCCACTTACCCACATCCTTACAAAAAGAGCAGGATAGTTTCTATTGCTGGGCTAAAGGGTGACACATACACAATAAATAAACAACAATTGTGCTGAAACATCAATTATGATGCATCTTGCCAAATTTGAGGCTATTTTGATGAGTGTGCTAATTTGGAATTGAATTTACCTCTTATATCACCAGGCTGGCATTCCATTTAATAATGTCAATTATACTGCAAGTTTCAGAGTGAGACAATACATTCCATTTGGATTTGGTTTGATGCTCTAGTAATTATAATATGGGAAACTGAGGAGACAGACTAACTTGTTAATATAGAATCATCAAACACATGAATGAAAGAGTAATGTGTATTTTTTTCTATTGAGCTGTATATTGATTCCAAGTATTGAAGCCATGATGACTTGCTACTCAGTATCTGTTTAATATATGGCATTTCAATAAGAGTCTATGTGTTGCATCATCTTCTCAAATAATAAATTGATTCATTAGGCAAATGAACTTTGACTTGAATTGTTGCCAGATACCACAAGCAAACCATGGTGGTCATCATAGTGATTCAAAGTCATAGGTTATTGCATCAAGCCAGGCATGAAAAACAACAACAGTATTTTTTTATTAAGCAAGTGGGTAGACATAAACAAATATGTTTGTTTACAAACATAAGGCCAATGAGTACGTGTAAATAAAGCGACGCGGCGGCGGCGCGGCTTATCGCCCGCGCGCCGCGCACTCACCTTTTGGGCAGTTGCATCGGAGGGGAGCCCTTCCTCTGGAACACGCCGTCCACCAGCACGCCATTCTTGCTGTTGCACGTGAGGTAGAACTCCGGCTGGTCGTAAAACAACTCCAAATGCCGTCGCGAAATGAAACTCGAATGTCCCATGTTAACGTCCACTTCACCCCGACTAGAGTTGCGCCCGATCACGACGCGCTTCTGCCGGATGAGGTACTCAAAGTCCCGGCCGTCGAGCCGCGCGATGGCCACCGGAGCCGGCTCCTGGGCCCACTGCACCTTAGACGGGGACGGGGGCGACTTGAGCGAGAGCAGCGCCCACGCGTCGCTCTCCGAGCTCCGTGAGAACTGAGTCTGGGCCATGTCAGGCGTGCGCGAGTATCACCAGCACTTCGGTCCGCACGCGGGGCGCGCTCTGCCGCCGTCGGCACGAGGGCACATCACAAGTTCACACGCGCTTGATCCGCTGCTCGGCGACCCGGATGTCCGGAACCTGCCGACTCCGAGCCCGCTCTACGATTTGAGGTTACTGACGGGACGCACATGCGCAAAGTTTCGACTTGTGCGGTAAACAAGAATTATATAAACCACCACACCACCACGTGATACTGTATACATATACCTAGTCGAGAACGGCGGATCGATACTATTCCGTTTGAGGACTTTGAGTATGATCGAAATATTGACCGTACTGCTGTTGCACAACTGATTTTTCGTAATTGGACCGAAATTAGACACTAAAGTAAACACGAGGCGAGAACAAAAATAACCAAAAACGTCAGTTTAGGATACGCAGTTTATAAGATCGTTGCGCCATCTGCAAGGAACACAACAAACAACAAAGCGTGGTTTCGTTGCACGCAGTAAACTTTCCCGCATCCGTTTTAACTCTGTAATGTCATTGTGCCGTTGCAATTTTCAATGTACTGCTTTTTTGTAAGTTAGAAAATAGAAAATATGAAGAAAGATAACAAAAATACTATTGTTTGTCAAATCGACTTAAAATTCCACAGAAATCGTCTAGAAAGTATATTCCGATCGCCTTTATTACGTAAAATGAAACAAAACAGTGTTGCTACTTTGAAAATAAAATCAATCAATGATTGCACTGCAATGTTTGTTTAACAATGGTCTATAGTTTATGACAAAGTTTGTAAATTAGAACATAAACAAGAACGTTTTATGATAGATGCGGCTATTAGCATATATATAGAGTATTTTAATTTAAGTTCACGAAATTGTAGGGTTGGTTTTGTACTACATTACTGAGAAATTGTAGAGGAACATTGACTGCGAAAGCACAACCTGTGAACCCGTCCCTGTGTGATGTGATATATCTTGTCTATGGTACTAATATGGCAAGATTTGGCAGACTGTCAATACTGTCATTTTTGAGCATTCCGAAATGCTGTACTATTACAAAGTGCTTTTAATTTCTATTTTTATATAAATTTTACGATTTATCCAACTAGGACACAAAAATTACGGTTTGCAGTGAATACAAAATATACGAGAAGTTTTCTAAAACACGTAAGGAGAGGTAAGTCTGATAACATCGAAGCGCCAATTTTGAACTTTATTTTTATATTATTTAAATTACAGATTAACTGCAGTTTTAAATATTTAAAAAAAAAATATTTATATGCACCTGTTGATCCATAATACTTACGCCGCTTCTCCTAAAATAAGTTTAACATCTTGAGCTCTTTCGGCTGTACAAGCTATCTACTGTAGGTATTCTGAAGGAAGTACTCACATTATTATTTATTAGTCTACCTTCCATCGATTAAAAGTATCTTCCAGGATGTTATTGTCCTGTTATTTTTATTTTACATGGACCGGATATCTATCTTATAAATAAAATAAGACTTGTAAATGTATAGAAAAAGTTTATTAAATTATGTAATTAATTAATATTGACTAGATTATATCACAGTGAATGCAAAGAAAACAAACATGTGAACACCACCCACCATATCTTTATTGATTGACCTAAACCCAGACACCACATTATTTTTTATCCCCATCATAGGAAAAACGTCTTGCTCTAACAATGTGTGAAAGAAAAAATGCCAAATGTAATCTGTTTAAACTGGGAATAAATGTTAATATGCTGGAAATATGTGTTATTTGTTTGGCACACAAAAATTTATATACCTAATAAGTTACCTACATACCTATTCTGTGCATTGCTTTGGTTACAAATATTTCGACACCTCCAACGCAAATGGTCGTAACATGGTTTTTGGCAAAAATGAGATTTTTTGCTCATTGAACTTATTTTAATCCAATCTACAACTTCCAGAAACAAAAATCTAAATATGTTTGTTATTTACTGAGTTTTCTAGTCGCTAAAAGTCGTATCATTTGAATTGCCCCACGCAAACCGTCGCACTACAACATTCGACGATTTGCGCTGTTCTACTGGGCCGCGGTCCGACTTATGACAGCACACTTACGACGTCGTATCTTGGCAACGGTATACGCCACGGACATCCGTACCCCGTGCAAATCGTCGTAACTATGAAGTTACGACTATATGCATGTGTAAAAATCGTAGTTACGACTTTTTACTTCGTACCTTTTTTTAAATTACTGGTCGTAACTTATACTTACGACCATATACAACCTGTTCATGTGACCTTATTCAAACGTAAATAGTCGTAACTTTGAATTTTGTGAAATATTAACGAATTAATAATTTATATTGCAATAAATATATCTATTTCCTGTTACTTAAACCACTACGCCTAGATTGAACCAAAAATTTTATCAATAAATGTCACATAACTTGCAAAACACACAAAAGTATTTTATAATCGCTCTCCTGAAAAATTACAAATTTAGCGTTACGACCTTTTGCGTAGGAGGTGTCGATTTAGTCCACAATCAACAAGTTATTGTTAACTATTTCTATAATGTGGATAAAACATGATTATAAGTTATTATGAGCCTAGGAAGCCTAATAGCTGTCCCAATTAACCATTAAAATTACCAATAATATTAAATATAATGTTCCATAATAAACTCAATACCTAATTAATAAAATACTCAACTATTTATTATGAAAACAATTAAAACAAAATGCTCTCAAATTCTGTTATTTTTCTATTAATTCTTCCCAGGTGAAGCTTGTGATTTTCAAGCACAACCTTGACAGTCCCTTGCTAATCATCAAGCTGTGTTAAGCTGGCAACACCCCTGTTTATCCAATGCTTTTGAGGGGTATCGGACCTCAGCGTAATATACATAACAAAGTTGCTTGAGTGCCCGGTTGTCGCCAGCACTCCTTTTCTTTCACTTGTCTTGTAGATAGGGCAAAAATAGGATGGTGGTGGGCGGAAGTCAGCTATCATAGCCGGTTTGAACCAGATTATAGGGATAGTGTCAAACAAGATCTTCGGGTAAGACTCATCGAGTTGCATAATCTCTCGGTTCCATCTTGCACCTTCCAGGAAGAGACCCTGGGGAATATAAATATGAGTGAAAAAAAGTTTAGTTTCTTTGTAATACACATGTTATGCTAAAGTGGTACTTTTATGTGAAATTGAATGTTTAGCAGGTTGACCGCCTTCATAATTTGTTCACATTATAGGATAAACTTCACCATGAAGTTCAATATTGAGTATTTCTGTCATGCAAGTGGCTGGAAACAGTAATCAGGCAAATTTTAGAAGTGTCTCAACCTACTAAACATCCAATTTCCCTGACTGTACAATCAGTACAGTACTCTTGATTTATCAGTATGCTTGAGTCTAAATATTACAAGCATACCATTTTGTACCTAGCTAAGACTTGTTAAAAACTGTGGAATTTTTCACTTAAAACTGACCATTAGTTTTGATTACTCTATTTCAAGCTACAATAACATCAATCAGTAGCATTACTGTGCAATGTGAGGCTGTGACAAAGCACTCAAGATAAATAGCACTTGTTCGAGTTGTTTCTGTTTATAATTGGAGCATTTTACCCACTTCTTTAGCATTGTCTTTGGTATAATCAGCAACAAATACATACACACATAGATACATACTCTCACGCCTGCATTTTCATGCACATGAATAAAAAAAAAAAAAAATCAGCAACAAAGATATCTAATAATAATGCATAAACACTTTTTAGTCTCGGCAAAAGCGTATCTATATACTTTCGTCACTATTACCGTGTCAATATCTCTGTTACTGACTTTACTTCTAATGAACCGTCTTAAAAAAATTACATTGTTGATTTTTGTTTTGCAAAAAATCATAGGTGCAGTTCAAGCAAGTTCTCAAGAAAGCCAAATATCATGCAACATGCTTACATTAATACAAATTTAAACCATAAACACTGCTTTATTTGTAACTAGCTGTGCCCGCGACTTTGTCCGCGTGGAATAGTTATTTTGGGTATCCTATGTCCTTTGTCCTTTCTCAGGGTCTAAAGATTGTCTGTGCCAAATTTCATCAAAATCGGTTGAGAGATTTAAGCGACGGTTGAGAGGTTTAAACAGACAGACAGAGTTACTTTCGCATTTAAAATATTAGTAGGGTAGTAGGGATTATATCGTGTTCATACATAACGCAATAACGCTATCACTGCCACCGACGCGTAAGCCCCCGTTCCCACCGCTCGACACGATTCGTGTCGTTCGTGTGTGAACAGCTCCATATAAAATGTACTGCGGCTACGACACCCGATTAAAAAACGTGCGGACGCCCGACGCGGTGGGAACGGGGGCTAAGTATATGCGATTTCGTGACTTTCGTCCAGTGCAGAGCGTCTAATGTAATCAAAACGGTCATGAATCGATAACGATTTCGTTTGCGAATCAACGCGAAATTGTATGGAAACTGAGACAGCACCTCCAAGCGACACGTTTGCACTACTGCCGCGGTCGACACGTCTCCATACATTAATTTGCAAACGAAATCGCTATCGATTTATGATCGTTTTTACTAAGCACTACTAAGCACTCCGGCGACGCGCGACTTGAGTGAATTGTGACGTAAATGTTGGCAGACATGTTGATTAACGTCTGACAGTGTCACAGGCTCACGATTTCACTCCATAAGAGTGCCTTTAGCTGCGCAGACATTTCTGGACTTAGCACGATAACGACCTGTAATTTTCTGGTGTCTCCAGTGGGACAGTGATAGGCATCTCGCACGACCCGACTCGCGCCTTCCTGAGCCAAGCCGGTAGACTCGCCTCAGTTTTCCTCCACAGGCATGACTTTCAAAAATTGGTACCTAAATCGCTAATGTCCGAAGCTATGTGAATAGGTACTATCGCAACTTTCTGTGATGCGTCACGTCTCATATGTATGACAGCTCTTATTGTCCGACAGATCTTGATACGTCCTCCTAAACGATTTGTTTTGTGAACTTCATAATTACCTATACTGCCGGTACTGCCCTTACACATCGTTTATGCCATCGCCCATCGCTGTGTAGTAAAGTCACTGTCAACTGATGGTAATGGTAGAGATCTAGTTTGGCATCATTTTTGTCATTGTGTAGATTAGGATAGAGGGCCGGTTGTGCGGATTACACACTGCATGCTCCCGACTTACCCATACGAACACACTGTGCTCGTGACCTTGGTTGTCCATCTGTCGTGTTTGCTGCTTGCGATACATCAATACGGGTTAAAAATAACACGGGGCCAATATTGATATCAAATGCAGACTACAATAGATAGGGAACTCTCAGTAGCCGGCATAATGTTCATTTTACGAGGAACGAGTGTTGATGAGATTCTGGTGTGACGCGATGAGTGACTATGTTACGGGAAATGTAAAAGTTTTGTGATAATAATAGATGTCTTTGTTATGTTCTCACCGGCAAAGTTATCCGCGAATCTATTTTTTTTATTTTCCTATTATGGGATCGTAAAAAAATGGAATGCGCAGTTTTTTTGGATGTATTTGTAACATGCGATACGTGCTGAGAGTAACTTGTCAAATGTAAAAGTACGAGTAATTAATTAATCCATGTCACAATAAATTAGTTCTTGCCTGCGCCTGAGCGACGGAGGCTTTATTTAATACAATGTAATATCCATCCAACATTTTTCACCAATTACCTAGTACCAAGCTTACTTAGGTAAATAGATAAACATCCAAAACCCGAGAGCAAACATTCGTACCCATCATACAAACATCTGCCCGACCGGGAATCGAACCCGGATCCTTTAGCTTCACAGTAGGTTCCCTAACCCAAAACTGGATATCCGGCCGCCAAAAATAAATTCCTATTGCATTGTTAATAATCACCTTGCAATAGACTCCAAACTCCGGTTGCACGTTGCAGTCGCTCTCCATGCTCGTGATGGTGAACTCGAAGTGCACCTGGTCGATGGGTATGCGGTTGTGGCGGGAGTAGTTTTGGAGCACGCCCGTGAGGAACGACTGGGTGAAGTAGAACCCTGATATCCAGAACACTATTGGCGGGCCTTCGTCTATCCAGTCTTGGAGGAATTTCAGCCTGCGAACAAAAGAGGGTGCAGACCCATTTTTCAGTGGACTATTGTGCCGGTTGCGTCGAAATTTCAACAAGTTTCACAACAAACAAAGGATTAAAATTAGAGGGTTTAGAAACGCTGTTTCGAGCCTAATTTTAAATTCAGCAATTTCTCTTTCGTTCCTATCAATTAATGATAGAGTAACAACTTGAACTAGGAGGCTCTTCTAAACATAAAACTACCGTGTGACTCACTCAAAGTGACATAAACCGGATAAATTCCCTCTGAATATCGAAATTAGATCCAAATGTTTCGGGCCAATTAGTGACCCATTTTCGGGAGCAGCTGCGGATAAACGCACATTACGTGCCACTCCTCTTGACGCAACACACACCGGCCTGACATCCACATTTTCGTCATAAAGTCACTATTATTGTCAAACGTCGGGGTAGCACACAGCACTAACAACATCGATCTCATAAGGCACGTTCACACCGACCACATTTGGTTAACCAGCCACCCACTATCCCGATTGAAATTCAGATTCATGTCGAGCTAGTCTCGATATTAAGACCTGAGTATTCATATAATACATGTTTTTTTTTTCACTAGGAACGAGGAGGCGTCAAATTTCCCAC
Organism: Adoxophyes honmai; assembly: GCA_005406045.1. NCBI lineage: Eukaryota > Metazoa > Arthropoda > Insecta > Lepidoptera > Tortricidae > Adoxophyes > Adoxophyes honmai. The sequence goes on along the minus strand of BHDV01033786.1, from coordinate 30,315 downwards.
CATTTGACTTAACCCATTAATGGTCAAAATGAAACTAGCAGAGATTCATCAAAAATTTGTTGATTTTATAATTAAAGAGGATACAAGGAATTAGGAAATGAGAAAAAAAAAATTTTTTTTTTTAGGCATTTTTGCGAGTTTTCTCACCTTTTCGGTAGAGTTTGGAGCGACGTTATTGTCGACAAGGTGGAGATTTATTTATTATTATAAAACTGTACCCAATCATATTACATTTAGCGTCAACAATTTAAATTTTTCCCTTAATTTTAAGTGTTCCCAAATTGGCACAGTGACCAAGAATGGGTTAACTCAAGCTCTGCAAATATTGTAACTGTTTGATTATTTATTTATTATTACAATGCACAGTACTTAACAATCTTACAATTAGATAGTACTACCCTGCAAGGGTGTTGCAATTTACAACTAGTGTCTTAAATCTAAATTCTTACATTTTTAAATATAAAATTTCCAATCATTAAGAGGCAATATGCCGGTCGAAGGAATTGAAAAATAGGTATTTGCTAAATCTATTGCTGTCGCGCCGTGACCTGCCCAGACGACGTCGAGTGCGATAAGAACAACTACAGCTCGGACCGAAAATACCTATGAAAATTATTCAAAAACAACGTTTCGTAGTCCCCTGATTTCTTCTCCAAAACTTAACCGATTAAATATGTTTTTTCATTAAATGTTTAATAAATGTCATAACTGTGTTCCTATGTTCTTATATTTTGATATAATTGTGTTAAAATTAGTTTCTAGAGGTTTGAACACAACGGAAAAAACTTGCCAATTTTTCATGTTTTTGAAGGTTAATATCTCCTATAATAGTTCAATAAAGAAAAAAAGGAAAACATAGGAACATGCTAATATATCATTAGATTGTTGATGTAAAAAATCATTGTTCTATGGGTAATATCCAGTGAGGAATCAGGGGACTACGTTTCCATACAAAATATGACCGCTCCATTTCCTCTTAACAATACATATTGCAACATGGTTATCATTATCAATAATATTATAATCACATTAAGATTAAATGGATCAATCTTCCTCTCGTTTGCAGAACGATGACTGAGCAAGTGTTGACCGAAAAGACGTGGCCGCAGGAAGCAGAGGCGGCCATCAGCGACATCCGGAAGCACGTGAAAGCAGCCACCGTGTCGACCCAGCTCAAGTCCAGCAACCAACGCATCTACATCAACCTAACCACGCTGGAGAACTCCGACTACTGCATAGAGATGTCCAGCGCAGGGTTCAGGGTCGTCGGCCGGACGTACGACGACACGACCCTGGCTATCATAGAGAACATGAACTACGAGACGCCGTACGCTCTACTGAACAGCATCAGCCAAAAATACAGGGAATCGTTTGGCGGCGAGCTGATGAATAAACTCCTCGACTTGGCCAAACGAGAGGCCTAGATTCCTGGCTGCGTATCACGATTCGAGCTTATTTCGTAGTTACAAACAGCCTTACTAGACATACACATTCTGTCACATTACACGAGATTTTGGACATGTATTTGTAACTGTATCCTAGTTTTTTAGGGTTGTTTGAAGTGATATGAAGGTTGTAATTGTAATTGGGAACTACGTCGTAACTGTCAGTATTTATCAGTGCTATAATGTATTTAATAATGTTTAGACCAATTAGGGATATACCTATATTTTGTCTTTAAGCTATGTCCTTATTGCTCTACCTGTGTTTAATGTTTGGCTCATGCTAGGAACGGTTTTTCATTTGACTTAAATTATCTTATTGTATCGGGAAAAACAATTGCCGACGGTACTAAAATAGATTTGACTATATTTCGTTGTATCTCAGGCTTAATTAATAGGCCTACTTGCTAGCTGTAAGACTATTTTAATTGAAGTACTATTTACAAAAATGTACCTCTTGGATATGATCTTTTAGGGTAGGTGATGTAAACATTGTGACCACTGTGATTGAAAATTTATTTTTTAAGGACACTTTGCACAATGTAGAAAATAGCTCGTGACTGTCTACTTGTCTAGTGCATATAATAAGTGTCAATTCCTCGTGTCAGAATGTCAAAAATAAATAAGAACCTATTTAAAATTAGGAATATGAACTCTGTTTGGTATAGTTCATACAAACGAGTTTGCCGTAGTCTTGTGGATTATACACTACATATCACCACCAAATGATTAACGCCAAGATATTTGTTTATTTTGGTTCGCCTAGTTTTATGTTTGTTATGTAGGTTACGGTTTTAAATTAGTTGTCCGTCTACGTCTACATATTTAACGTATTCATTGCCACCAACGCATGTATGCGTTTTCGTGATTTCGCCCTGTGCTACTGTCTAAGATTCGCAAGCATATGAATGCCTGTGTGTTCACGGCATCTGAAGGTGGCATTGAAAGCGTTAAAAGTCAATTTTCAATATCGTTTTCGGCGCCGTAATGGGTTAGTCCCATTTGTTTCCGCATGAAGCTGGGATTTCCCTAGTCAAGCGGGTTCGTAGAAAGTAATAGTAAGAGCATTTGTAAGGCTGGAGATCCTTTATATTTTTTAATATTTCGTGTCATATTAGTTATTTTCGCATGTGCAATACAAGCTCACGGCATTAGTGCAGGACTGAGTACAAACATTGTATTTAATTAGCTTTAGTTCATGTTTGTGATAGTAAATTGAATTTATTTGTTAACATTGGAATTTTATTTGATTCTCCTTGGCTTCTTTTCTAATATTGAACAATATTTTCAAACGTTTTAAACAAACTTGATGTCAGATTTGACAGGTTATTTTTTTTTACTATCCACATTATGGCTGCCTTTCCACCAGAGTTGTGCTATGAATCTACGCTCCGAAGATGTATTATAAGCTGCGCTACGAAATCAGTTTCCACCGGTGCTATGCTATGAGCACCAATGAATATGATTGGTGGATATCAAACGCATCCGTAGCATCGTAGCATAGCACATCTCTGGTGGAAAGGCAGCCTTTATCGAATGTTCAAATAGTTTAGTAAAGGAATTTTACCTCATACTTATCTGATGGACGATAGTGTTCTAATTTCGATTGTTTTTGGTATACCTACCTAATAGTACATTGAGTAACTAGGGGAGGAAATGGAACATTATTAACGAGAGGCTGTTAGAAGCCCGACGCCGCAGGCGGAGGGCTTTTATGACTCGAGTTTATAATGTCCTTTACTCCCCGTGTTACACACAATGTTTTTCATCACATTTGCGAGGAAAAACTAAAAATAGAAAATGCATGACATCACGTCACCGCGCCGCGCTATACCGTTTGCGCTGTCACTGCTGTCAGTGCGTTTAGGTCTATTGTCACTTTTTTCATCATTTTCCACAGACAAGAACTATGTTTCGCACAGAATGCGAATGGTCAACAGCCAGATTCTGCCAAAAAGGTTCAAACAAATTTACGAAAAAAGCATATTAAAAAACGCGTTGACATACATCCAAAGTATTAAATTAATACAGTTTCATAATGCATGTATACATTAATTTTGCATTTAAAAGTTGGTCCTTAAGTTTTAATAGCAGAATTTTTATTTTTACATTTGTAACCTCCTTAGTCTGAACTTACGTACCTATACTAACTTTTGCAATTTTTAAAACTAAACTTTACCTCCCATAGGATGTAATGATAACTCCCGCGGTTACAATTTAGGCCTTTGTACTAAAGGACACGCTCTTGTAATAACACCATTGACGAGCAAGTGTGATGAAAACCTTTTTTTCTTCCTTTGCTAAACTATTTGAACATCCGATAAAATGTTTAACTACCCGTTAATCTGACAAATCTGACAACTAAGTGGGCTTACATTTAGTTAAGTACCTAAACCGCCAGAGTATAAGAGGTACTCCCCTCGAAATATGAGGGGTCTCATTCCCAAACATTAACTTTGAAACTTGGTCCTAGGACCGAGCTCGCTTATAGAGCGGCAACTAGTGAAGTTCACGTTTCGAAAGAACGCACGTTTGCATGGACATCGTTTCTGTAAAAACTTAAAAGTTAACGTTAGATGTGTGAAATCAGAAAACAGGATCCATGTGGTGTTGACAGGTCTGAGGTGGTTGGTTTAGCAATCATCATCATCATCAGCCTATATGTATTCGTCCCACTGCAGGGCACAGGCCTCCTCTCAGTATGAGAGGGCTTGGGCTATAGTTCCCACGCGGGCCCACTGCGGATTGGGAACTTCACACACAACGTTGAATTACTTCGTCGCTGTGTGTAGGTTTCCTCACGATATTTTCCTTCACCGAATAGCTCGTGATAAATATCAAAATCGATATCGCACATAAATTCCGAAAAATTCAGTGGTGCGAGCGCGGGGTTTGAATCCACGACCCTCTACTTGAGAGACCACAGGTCGAACCGCTGGGCTACCACGGCTTAGGAGGAGCGGCTTGGTTGAGGAATGTTCTCTCAATATCTCGATTCCTTGTTTTGTACAATAAACGACAACATATTTTGGATTACGGCCAGGAAAAAAGCTTGTCGTTCGTACCATCACGCCACTCATCATCACATCGCGCCGCGCCGCTTCCGCTGGCAGTGCGTGTAGCTTTAGTGTCGCCGCACACGGGCCACCGGCCACAGCCACAAATGCCGCCACGAGAAGCTAGACGCAGCTACAAAAGTAATTGAAGGGCGAGACAGCCACTTTTTTAGTTCAGACAACCGTTTAGTGGCCGGTGCGGGCCGCGAGAAGCGAGCTGCGACGATTGTAGCGTGTGTCGGCCACCGGCGTCAACCGTATGCGGCGAGTCCATATAAAGGCTCTGCGCAGACGACAGACTATCCGCGACGGACTTTTTAGTCTGTGAAAATAGAACCTATGGAATTATATGCAGTAACGCACACGACGCGCAAAAAGTCCGACGCACAATGCATACAATCCACGCAGACTTTTTGTGTGCCGCAGACTCGACCGCACAAAAAGTCTGTCGTCTGCGCTGTCCCAAAATGTATACTTCGTCGGTCTCAATAATTTAGTTTCCTCTCTGCCTCTCAAAAGTTGGCTGTAATAGATCCCTTAAGGGATAAGTCCGCCCGTGTACTTCGCCATTTCATTTGTATATAATTGTTTATTTGTACAATAAAGTGTTTAAATACTGTTTTAAACTTTCGTGATTCTCACACATATTTATGTTTACGCGGGACTTAATCACGGTGTTTTTTTTAATTACCTCTCGACGTTTCGGCCGCGTTACAGCGACCGTGGTCACGAGTTGTTGAGTTGAGTCGAGAGGTAATTAAAAAAAACACCGTGATTAAGTCCCGCGTAAACATAAATAAAGTGTTTACTTAGTTTAAAATGTGTGAAAACTAAGGGCAATATGCCGGTGGCGGCGTTACCCCTACCTGCTCAAGAAGTCGGCAACGTATGACCCGAGGGGTTTCATAGAGGGGTAGCTCTTGGACATCCAGGCCTCGGGCACGATGCCCTTGACGAAGGCGTTGTTGCAGCCCTCCAGCTCGGCGCTCATGATGGCCAGCCCCTGCGCCGCCATGTGCACGCCGTGCAGCGTGCGCGCCACCACGGACAGCAGCCGGTTGTAGCGGATCAGCTCCTACGAGACGATCCCAGATTTATTGGACTCTACCACTCAAACGTTGGCTAGGATGCTGTGACCGCGCGCTCTCCGCCCTCTATCTCGAAAACAGTTGACCGTATAAAAAAAATATTCAGAAAAAATTTGTAGAGAATTTTGTATTCTACAATATTGATAACGAATACAAATAGCAAAAATCCATAGGAGATGACATATTTACAAAAGTAGCGCAAAAACCGATTTTTGTGACTTTTGACCTTGAAAATAGTTGCGCACACCCTATGATATGTAGGTTTTGAGACAACTTTTAGGCCATCAATATGAAATATTTACAGAACTTCCAGCTTGGTATCTCTAATTCCGAGGTGATTTCCTATAATGACTCGATTATATTATATTAATTTGCAACCTGCACGTGTTCACTATTTTTGTACCTACAATGAAGAGCAGTCTTTTAACATGGCGGGAGGCGTGCCCCATAAGGGTCAGTTCACACCGAGGCGCGACGCTGCGCTCTCATTTTTAATAGAGCAACTCAAAATATACTTTATAAGCTACACGATAAGGTTCACATTTCATTGTGAGTATTCAGAGTACGTTGCGCCTGTTACGAACCTGTTTGAGCACCGTGTTCATGCTGTTATAGTACTCCACGGGGTACTTGAGGCTGACTTCATACACGTCGTAGGGGCGCGGCAGCCGGGCCATCATGTCGCGCGTGAGGTCGACGACCCCGCCGCCCTCGCCGCCGCCCTCGCCGCCGCCGCCCGCCATCACCGACGTCTGCGTCAGCAGGCAGCCGAAGAGCAGCTGCGAACGCCAATCGAAGATCATCAGCTCAGCTCTAAACTCCAGTAAGGTCTACGCTAGCTGACGCGGACACGTATTGCGGCCAGAGAATTTTAAGTGTTGAGAATTTTGCTCGTGTGGTGCCGGGTTAGAATAGCACTTCCCCCTTTCTTCCCGTGGGTGTCGTAAGAGTCGACTCTGGGAAAGGGTTGGTGTATAATATTGTGGGCGATGGGCTAGCAACCTGTCACCACAATATCACGTTTGACCATCTGGTTACCCTTAATTTGCTAAACGTGGCACTGGATTTTTGAATTCATGTGCTCTGCCTACCCCTCCTGGGAATACAGGCGTGAGAATATGTATGAGAATTTTGCTCTAAAAGTTCCCAATGAGATAGACCCGTGTAGGTAGGCACTTAAGCATCGTGAAATATAGTTATCTATGCATAGGTAGGTATATATAAAAGGAGAGGCTGACTGACTGATTCACCGACTGATAATCAACGGAGGGCCTAAACTATTAGAGATAGAAATTTGAAATTTTGCACAAGGGTTCCTGTTATAAAGCAGGGGAGCACTAAGAAGGGATTTTTAAAAATTCATCCTCTAAAACGGTATAACGGGGGTGTAAATTCAGTGTTACGCTTCTTCGTTGTGAGAGTTTTGAAAAACGTGTAACATAATTTTTCGAAAATGATTCCTTAGGGCCTATGCTAGCTAACGCGTTAGCATAGGCCCTAAAGGGGATACTCCCTTAGGGCCCCTTAGGGCCTTAAGACGGAAGCGTTAGTATTAAAAAAATCTGAATTGTCTGTAATTGAACGTTAAAGTACGGACGAAGTCGCAGGCAAAAGCTAGTAAGTGTGTGATGAAATAAAAAAATATACGCGACCCGTTCTCTCTTGCAACGTGACTAGTTATACGCCGAGCCCTGTGTAGCGCGCTGTCTCACCGCGGCGGTCTCCTTGTTGTCCTTGGTGATGTCGGCGTTGTCGTGCAGGCCGAACACCTCGGGCTTGGCCAGCATGGGCAGCGCGCGGATGTGCTCCAGCACCGAGTTGTAGTCCATGCTGGGCGGCATGCGGTAGTCGCCGCTCGGGGAGAACGAGTAGCTGCCGACAGGTGGCGACAGGTCAACTCCCAGTGATTATACTTAAGGTGGAAGCTCATTACACCGTATCATGCTATGACCGTGCTATTATCGCGTCAGGCACGGAATGTAACGCGACACGGATGGCTATGCCCACTACAACGTGTCCACATCATTTCATATTGACGGTCCGTGACGGAACGGGCTAGTATCCATGGCCTCATACTTTGCAATACAAAGAATATTTTATTGTCTGACACGTTCATAGCACGGTCATAGTATGATATGGTGTAATGGGTTTCCACATGGTGGGCAGCGTTAACCTTTAAGGTGGAAACCATAGATTTAAGTAATATATCCACCTTAAAGGTTAACACTGCCCACAGACTTATATCGAAATAGATACCGCGAGTTCCTGCATTTGTATGAAAATCAAGCGTGCTTTTCTCTACCTACTGTAACGTCACATGAGCGATTTAGTGATAAGAATTGACAGACCGAGTGAAACCGATTCAAAAGTGACGCCGCCTTATAAAGTTATCCTGTCTCTAGTAACTTAAACCTAATCTAAGTAGTACAAAACTAAATTAAATCGCGTCAAAGGAAGAGCATTGCTCTCCCTATTAGCTCCTTTTTGGCAGGCGAAGTACATACACTTGAGTCATCTATTTCGATATAAGTCTGTGAGGCTGCCTGTCCAATGAAGCGGAGCGGTGAGCGAGATATTCACCAATAGAAATGCATCTACAGAAGAGGAGAGGAGATTAAATGCAATTCTTTCGGTTGGTTTCTATCTCGCTCACCGCTCCGCTGCTTCGCTCCGCTGCAGTGGGCAGGAAGCCTAACGTCGAGGATACCTTGGCCATTTTATAAAAAATGTTTTCCTTTTTTGACAATTTTGAATAAACTTCCTACTCAGAGTTACGAGCACAATCGATATCCCTACTAATGCCTACTAATCCCTACTAATATTATAAATGCGAAAGTAGGTAACTCCTGTCTGTCTGTTACGCATTCCAGCTTAAACCTCTCAACCGATTTTGATGAAATTTGGCGCAGACAATCTTTAGACCTTGAGAAAGGACATAGGCTACCTTTTATTGGTAATGCCCAAAACAACTATTCCACGCGGACGAAGTCGCTGGCACAGCTAGTAATAAATAATCTATAGTTAAAAAAAATGTCTCGAGTAAATTGTATGAAAAATTATTACATTTCGTATTTTGTCACTGAACCTAAATTTCAATCAGAACTCACTCGGGATTGCTCGTGACTTCTTCGTTGTAGAAGATAGAGAGCAGCGACAAGATGAGTCTTCGGTCCTTGTCGTCCGTGACCCGCCCCCCGTAGTTGCACTCGCCCGCGAGATAGTTCAGAGCGTCGAAGGGAGTCTCCGAGTACTCCGTTAGGAACATCTGCAAGAAAACACGACGTGATAATTAACACTTCACGGTATAGCAAAAGAATAAACAGCGTATTCTGGGAGAGGGTCAGTGTATTATGGGCTAGCAACCTGTCACTGCAATTTCACGCGCGTTTAACCATCTGGTTGCCCTGAAATTGCTAAACGTGGCACTGGATTTTTGAATTCATGTGTTCTGCCTACCCCTCTTGGGAATACAAGCGTGAGAATATGTACAGTCAAAGAAAATGATTACTGTGCCACTTTGTACCTTTTCACAAGAAATGTCACTGTGACGTACCATACTTTCTACTAATCAAAGCAATATGAAATGCAATATGAATAGGTTCAAAGTGGCACAGGTATCAATTTCCTTGACTGTATGTATATTTTATATGGAGAGATCGCTTTCATTGAACTCTTATGTTCCGTCGAAGAGTCCAATTGGCTATGCTCCTCCAAGAAGTCGTAAAAAAAGCTAGCAACAGGAGCCGCGTTCAGTCGTTTGTCCACAGAAGATGGTGCTACAATCGCCACAAAGAATAGAGCAGTCGCTTGCAGCTAGCTCCTCTTCAGCTGACGCAGTCCGTCTAATCAACACTAGATGGCGCTAACCTATCAACAGTAAATCACCTGCAGCTGCATGATGCATATGCGCAGATCGCTCTAGTTGACCTCTAACTGGATGTTCCGCTGAAGAGACTGAAAAGCGCAACGGTTTTCCACGGAGTCGTAAAAAAGTAGTGCTAACAGCAACAGAGCTGCCGTCAGTCGTTTGTCCACAGTAAAAGATGGTCGCCAAAAACAAAAGAGCAGACGCTAACAGTTGGACGATGGCGCGCTAGCTCCTCTTCAGCTGACGCAGTCCGTCTAGTCAACACTAGATGGCGCTAACCTATCAACTGTAATAAATCACCTGCAGCTGCATGATGCATATGCGCAGATCGCTCTCGTTGAACTCGTACTGGATGTTCCACCCGAGGGGGCCGAAGGCGCGGCGCTCCTGCACGATGCTGTGGAAGAAGCAGAGCGCGAACAGCAGCCGCCGCCACTCCTCGGTCCGCGGACAGGATATGTAGAACTCCGGGTCGCAGATCGGGTCCGATATGTACGAGCGGTTGATGTTGTTCTTCAGCCCTTTGGGAGCTTCGTTCGTCATTTTGACACCTGAAGAGGGAAACGTAATTCAAAAGCAGTTTGTTGGATATTAGTTTCCAAGGACGTTCCTTGTCTAAATCGGAGATGTTTTAGAAGCAGGTCAGGTCAAGAGTACCCGAAACCGTCGAGCATATATGAAGAGACTAATGTCAGGACAGGACTGTAGCAAAGTAGGAGTGGAACAAAGTGGTCTCTGTCTACTCCTGAGAGACAGAGGCGTGACTGCACTTAACTATTTTTAAGTGTTAATAAAACTAAAAACTTACAGAAGAATACGTAGAATTAAAAAAAAACTCAGGGTCTAAGAAACGCACTCAAAATCCCCACTACAGCTGACAGTAGTGCTGCAAATCTAAAGCTGCATCACAAAATCAACTAATCGATTTAAAAATTATTGGTCTAGAACTCGAGTCCAAAGTGAGACATTAACACGTGTCGGACTACAAAATATCTATCCCATCAGCACGACAGGGCGCGAGTAGAGATACGCGCGAGATAGACTATACCTGTCACTGTCTTACTAGAGACGTCAGAAAGTGACGGATAGACTATGCCGCGCGCGACGCGACTAGAGCGTGTTGTCGCGCTAAGGCGTTGAGGCCAAAGAACCCTCACTATTCATAGGCACCATACCATTCTGCAGCACGGTGACAGGGAACGCCCGGCTGGGGTACGAGGTGAGCCAGCAGCGGAAGTTGTGGTGCGTGACCTGCGGCACGATGACCTCGGCGCAGATGCGCTCCAGCTCGCCCATCCACGAGTCCATGACGTGGCAGTTCTGCAGCACCACCCAGCCGCCCGTCACGATGGCCTGGCTGATCATGTTGGCTGCTATGGGACCCTGGGGACAAGCGCTGGAAGTTTTTTAGGGTTCCGTACCCAAAGGGTAAAGACGGGACCCTGTTACTGAGACTTCGCTGTCTGTCTATCTGCCTGTCTGTCCGTCTGTCAATAGGCTGTATCTCACGAACCGTGAGAGCTTGAGAGTTGCAATTTTCACAGTTCATAATAATAATTAAGCAGACCTCCCATAGAAAAAACATGTTTTTTGCTGTTTTTGGTACGGAATCCTTCGTGCGCGAGTCCGATTCCCACTCGGCCGGATTTTTAGAGTACTCGTAGTTTTGGTTAGGGGCAGTTCATCTCCGTTTGTATAAAAAACCCACACAGTCCAACACGTAGAAAATGCATCCACTTGTTTTTGTAATTTGTGCCTAATTGTAGGACGTCTACATTACATATGCTGGATGATGAAGAACGTAAAGAGATAGGACTATCTACTACTTCAAAGTTCCCACTTCATCAAGATCACATGTACGTGTATGGTCGGCCAAGCAAGTAGTCTACCACTTTCGACAAAAGATTCTGTCTGTTCAAATTATCACTAAGTGACGTAAATAACGGAGCTATTGTCACTGTCATAATATTACGGCAAGGGGAAACCGACCTTGTATCATGAGGTTCAAATAAACATCCAGAGAGAGGTAGACCAACTTTTTTGGCCAACCGTTCATCCACACATAGCATACGAACCTGCCCCTGCCCCAGCGAGATGGTCTCGAAGCTGATGACCTTCTTCTCCATGGAGAACTTGACCAGCCCGGACATGGGGTCGGAGCCGGCGGACAGGATGAAGATGAGCGGCGAGCAGCAGTTGCTGTCGTTGTAGGACTTCTCCAGGTCGAACGGCGGCGGCTCGATGTACGGCTGGCCCATCTCTTTCACCACGTACTGCTGGACCAGCGGGATCAGCTTGTCTGGTCGGATGCATCTGGGGTACAGCAAGGAAAAATTAAAAAAACCGGACAAGTGCGAATCGGACTCGCGCACGAAGGATTCCGTACCAAAACAGCAGGGAGCCCCCTAATTTTAATATTTTACTCTGTTTTTAGTATTTGTTGTTACAGCGGCAACAGAAATACATCATTTGTGAAAATTTCAACTCTCTAGCTGTCACGGTTCGTGAGATACAGCCTGGTGAAAGACGGACAGACAGACAGACAGACGGATAGACAGACAGACAGCGAAGTTTCAGTAATAGGGTCCCGTTTTTACCCTTTGGGTACGGAACCCTAAAAAGATACGAATCAGAATACGAATGTGTAAAAATATAATAATGGAGCGCAGCCTAATGGGTGTAAAAAGGATAGACAGAATCCGGAACACCACGCTGTGATTATTTCCTGTCCGTGGTAGCTATTCGAGTACTTTTCTCCCCATGTGTGTCGGTGGATTTAGTTCTGCAGGGATTTTTCATATTCCGAATTCCGTCACTTGAAGAAACTTCGACCATAGGTCTCTCCGTAACTCGCATAAAAAGACGTGGATAGTACTCATTGCCAGCGAGGTTAGTGACGTTAATGATTGATGGGATAACTATTATTGTTACATTTGAATCAAGCAAACTAGTAACAATTTGTTAGTGTGAAGGCAGAAATAAGCAATTGATGTGTAGTAAGTAAGCATAAGAAATGAGGAGATCCGTAGACGAACTAAGTCACCGATGTAACCCACCAGATTAGCAGATTTCACGAAAAGCAGATGGCCGATTGAATTTAAAAGTGATAGAGTGTAGACCACAGACCAGCAAGCGGAGCGTAGGACGTCCTCTTACAAGATGGTTAGACGGCTTAATAAAGATCGCCGGAAAAAGTTGGATGCAGGTCGCTTATAACAGGTACCTATGGAAGTCTAAAGGGGAGGCCTTTGTTCAAGAGTGGGCGTTTTATGGCTGAAATGATGATGATGAAGTAAGCGTACCTGAGCATGATAAGCTTGGGTATCCCGGTTATGTCCTGGAAGGGCGGCGGGAACGAGCACTCGTGCGGCGCCGCCTCGTCGTACAGCGCCTTCCACGCGGGCACGTTGCGCTCGAAGTTCTCTTTGAACCCCCGAAGCCTGCTCAAGTAAACATTTGTTCTAATTACAATGAAACGAAATGAAATTTATTTATTTTCTCCTCCACCAAACACAATATATAATTTACTAGCTATGCTCGCGACTTCGTCCGCGTGGAATAGTTATTTTGGTCATTACTTTTTCGCAATAAAAGGTAGCCTATGTTCTTTCTCAGGGTCTAAAGATTGTCTGTGCCAAATTTCATCAAAATCGGTTGAGAGGTTTAAGTAGGAAACCGTAACAGACAGACAGACAGAGTTACTTTTCGCATTTATAACATTAATAGGGAAATAGGGATTATAGGGATTAATAGTAGTAGTAGGGATTACTATAAATTATAACTATAAGTATTCTGAGTGACTTATGTGGGGGAGACTGGTGCCCAAACTAGGCGGAGCCTGCGTGTCAGGTCACCAGGTCTACAACCCTCATTACAGCCCCTGGCAAGTTACATGGCAATTTATTTTATAGTTTTCACATCGCTTTTACCAGGAAAAAGTGATGCGCGAACTTAGTCTAATTAGAAATAATCTTGATGTCACCTGTATTCTTAAACATTGTAACGTAAAATTCGTATACTTTTTTCATAACGGCCAATCAGGTGGAAGCGTTGCCACCGCGCGCTGTCAGCCTGCCGGTTGAACTCGCTGGGTAAATTCAAATGCTTTGGCGGACTACTTCTTGGCCCGCGAGCCATGGTTTGGCCACAGGGTTTCATGCTTTTAACGTTTAGCATATGTAATTTTAGGCTTAAACGTTTTTTAACAACCAAGTTAATAGAAGAAGAAGTGACATAGGTTGCTAGCTTATCGCCTAAAGCATACTCAAACCTAATTCCTAAGTCGCCTCTAACAACAGTTACGGATGAAATCGAGTGATGGTGGCCACTCGATATCTTATTCACGGAAACAAGTTAATGGGGAAATCAAAAGAGGCAGTGTTGAAACTTCGTTAGCGCGATATAGGATCGTTTAGTTCGACTATTCGACGAATGTGGTGCTGGGGCGCTGGAGACATGTTGGTGTGCCTGAGAGCTGGTGTGAACAGAGGCCCCGACACCGATTAAAAATCGTCCCGACAGCCGGCCAGTGTGAACAGAGGCGTCACGCGATAAAAAATCAGGCCGACGCCCGACACGGTGGGAACGAGCCCTGACCCGTTGAGGTTGCTGGAGCGCACGATCTCGGACCAGGCCTTGTCGGAGAGCCAGCTGGGCGCGGGGTTATCCTACATCAGGATTACTTAGTTCGACTATTCGACGATAAGTGGCGCTAGGGCGCTACGTATTTATTGGTGTGTTATTGGTGTGCCTGACCCTAGTATTGGTGTGTTATTGGTGTGGTGCCGGGTTAGAATAGCACCTCTCCATTTCTTCCCATGGGTGTCGTAAGAGTCGCCTCTGGGAAATGGTTAGTGTATTGAGGACGATGGGCTAGCAACCTTGTAACCGCTTTTCTTCGGAGAGCATGAGAGACTTTGGGCAGTGGGGTTCTGTGGCCTGAGGCAAAGGAGCTTATCCACCGTAGATCAGGAATGGGCGCCTTTAAGGTTCAATTACATAAATTGGTGAAAAGAAAACAAAAACGGTAGACAGACTCCTCGCACAAACGGAGACCTTCTGATGGATTAAATGAAACAATTAAGTTGTTAACTAGTCTTTATTTAGTGAAACTAAATAGTGACACTACACAGAGAAAACAGTCTATATAAATAGTTAGAAAACATACCCTTCTAGTCACTATACTAGATTAAAGAGACCCTAATTTATAGGTCTAGTTGCAGTAGTGTGTATGTGTGTGTGTGTGTGTGTGTAGAAAGGAAAGTAATACAGACTCACCCGGTTTGGTGCAGTGCCCAGGCCGTAACGGCTGTGACACACCAGCCTTGGGACGGAACACTGGTCCCTTACCGATGAGCCCGCAGTCCGTAACAACAACTACCACGATGCCCGGGGACAGGGTACCCGGCATGCAGCACAGCAGACCAACAACAGTGAAGAGAAGTGGCTTCGCAACCTCCTCGGGGAAAGCAACCTCCGGAAGACAGCAGCCGCAGGCAGAAAGTTGGCCGTAGATAAGAAAGGCAGCCCCGGATTAAGAAGTCGGTCGTAGGCAATGATCAGCCGCAGGTAAAAAGATCCAGCCGTAGATAAAAATCCAGCCGTAGATAGAAATCCAGCCGTAGATAAAAAGATCCAGCCGTAGATAAAAAGCCCTGGAATAGAATTCCAGATTATAACATACGTAAGACAATAATTAAATGAAAATAGGAAAGGGTAAGCAGCGAGGTTGTTTTCCTTACCATTTAAGGGCTTGAGAAATCAGTTAATATGAGTAGTAAGCAGACCACGTGCTAAGCATCCCATGAAACAGCAAGATCTGAAAAACCAAGACACTTTTAGAAAGGTTTCATGATATTGTTTAATTCACGAAAGCAAAAGACAGAAGGGAAATGCATACCGCATTAAGGTGTAATTCTATGCATGGTGTAGCCTGTTTTGACGACGCAGGACTATCGGTCGGCTTTCGTGATGGCTGAAAGAAGTAACCAGAACGAATTATTATCTCCCCGTCAAAGAAAACATATTCAAATTTAGAACGTGTAAGTACCACGCGGCTCACCTTACACTGGCTTTTGGAGCATCGCCTTGTCGAACTATTGTAGAAATACAATATCCTCTGCACTGTCACCTCGCGCCATCGATAGCCTTTAACAATAGCTCGCCGCCATCAAATATTCGGTCAAGATGGATGAAGATTACACTATTTATATTGAAGCTCGTGCTCGTCCAGTCGCCGCCATCACGAAAGTGACTCCTTTCTTTTCCTAATTCCAAACGTCAGAGCGCTGTCAAAGGTGCTTCGAATGCTGGCAAATCAGCCAACCGCGACTGTTCGAGGCACGAAAAAAAACGGTGTTACAACCTGTCACTGCAATATCATGTTTAACCATCTGGTTACCCTGAAATTGCTAAACGTGGCACTGGATTTTTGAATTCATATGCTCTCCCTACCCCTCTTAGGAATACAGGCGTGAGAATATGTATGTATGTTATTGGTGTGCCTGACCCGTTGAGGTTGCTGGAGCGCACGATCTCGGACCAGGCCTTGTCGGAGAGCCAGCTGGGCGCGGGGTTCTCGTACGGGTTCTCCAGCGCCACGCCGCCCGTCAGCAGGAACGCTACCAGCTCGTCGTCTATTCTGCCCTGCGAGGAGGAAGGAAACACTAAATCACAAGCATGCAGAAGAGTAAAAATATTGTGCACCTAGATTAGACTTTTAGCCGCCTTTGACTTTGTGTTGGCACATGGAGTTACTTCATGTGGCATGCAAGCGTGTAACTGATGTCAGTGTAAATACAGTCTGGTTGTAGTTGGACTGGGCAAACCAATTCAGCCGAACACATCCACTACATACATACAGGCAGGCAGACTACACATAACGTGAAAAGCCATAACCATATTTCCCACTTCACTCCCTATTTCACATTTCAAACCCACTTCTTGCATAATTCCAGATTTCCTGACACAGATGGAACAGGCATAATAGAGATAGGTTGCTAAAATAGTCCCAAACCTTTAGAAGAAACAGAGAGGTATTATTCTAAATCTGATACTACATGCTCCCATTATGGTGGGCTAAAATGCCACGGACTGGAAACCTCAGGACGGTTGGTCTACTCTCTACATGTTCCTCAGCGCTTGGCCTCAGGATCAGATCGGAAGGCCTTAGAAGCGGAAGGCCCTTGGCCAGAAGTGGAACAAACCTTGGGTCGCAGTATTCCAAGCGTGAGAACAAGAGAGAAGATGAGCTTGTCCTTCTCAAACAGACTGCGGCAGACGTTCTCGTAAATGCTGCGCGTGAAGAACGAGTTGAGGCTCTCCAGCCGCTCGTCCAGGTCGTCGCTCTTTGGCGAGTTCACGATCGCCTGGTTGTAGAGGTTGATGAACCTACGGTTAAAAACAACCGTCAACATTTTAATATTTAACTGTTACAAATAGAGCGAGAATATCGCTCAAAATTACCCTTACTGACATTTTTTAACCAGAATCATGGAAGGATGTGCTTCAAAATCACAAAATATAATCACTGATCAGTGCAAACCACTCCTCTCACCTCTCTAAACCTACCCTAAAAACAGATTACAAACTAACCAGTTAAGCGAGTACTGATACATAGGGTCGATCTGGGCCAAGTCGGATATGCAGAAGAAGAGCACCGAGCTGTGCTTGGACACGGGCACGTAGAGCTGGCGAGCCTCGTCGATCTCCTTCTCGGTGATGGCCGCCGACGCCTGCTTCGCCTGGATCTCGATCGAGAGCACCTTCGAGGAAGACAGGATCTGGTTCGCAGACTCGTCTTCTAGGATGTTGCCGGCTGATGATAGGACCTGGGAAAATGTAAAGTATGTAGAGATTTTTCACTTGTCATTTCAGGGTAGTGTGAGTGTTGTTGGTTTTGATTCTGAGAATATTAATAGCAGGCAAGACGTGTCATTTCCTGGTACTATATTCTTCGTTTGTAATTTACAGATAATTAGGATCTATTTGATTAACTAAATCAGAGGTCGAAAAGTTAAATACACACTGCATAGAACATTTCCCAACGAGATGGAAAGAATAGCCGCTGGTTCACGATGGACGCAGGTCGCTATTAACTGAAGTCTATTTTCAATAGTGGACATCCTAAGGGTCCCAGCACACAGGCTACCTGCCACAATCAGAAAACGCTGCCATCGGCATATTTCCTGCACTTTTCATACATTTCATATGGACGGTTGACGCCGGTGGCCGCCACGCGCTACTGGCGTCGCAGCTCGCTTCTCTATGGCCCGCAATGGCCACTAAACGGCTGTCTGAACTAAACAAGTGGCTATCGCGCGCTTCGACTACTTTTGTAGCTGCGTCTAGCTTTTCGTGGCCGTGTTTGTGGCTGTGGCCGGCGGCCCGTCTGCACACTTAGCTTGGTAACAAGATAATGGTGATAAAGTTTTACCAAAAAAAGAATGCTCCACGATGTACCTGCGTATTAGACCAGTTTTGTGGCGCGGGAAACTTCGATCTACCAATAATAAAAGACATTTTTTTCGCGTGCTGAACACTTGCGTTGTGATTGGTTATTGATTGATGTCTGAGACAGATGACTCATAGCGTCGAGTAGCCGAACTAAAGTGTGTAAGCGAGAATGCATAGCAAGCAACATTGTGCCCAGAGCGTTTGTAAATAAAGTTCAATATAAATAAATTACTCGTTCGGCTACTCTCGGATATCGTAAGGCGCTTCTCGGGGCAGACGGTCTCAGCCGATGTGACTTATTTTCTTGGGAATATTGTACATTGCTGCTTGGATGAATCAAAGCGAAGTTTTGTCGTGTACCTCGAGGATCTTGTCCTCTATCTCCTTGAGCGTGCGCTTGTTGTTGGCGCCCTCGACGATGAGCTGGTTCTTCTTCAGCTCGAGCTCGGGCCGGTCCTGCGCCACCACGATGCCCAGCAGCTGGTCCTGCAGCCCTTGCGGCGTTATCATAAAGTTGAGCAGCGTCACCTGGGGTTGAGATGTTATAAAATAGAACTAGCTTTTGCCCGCGGCTTCGCTTGCATTAAGTTCGGAATGACACAGAAGAGATCTCGGATTTTTTATAATCCATCACTTCTTTAAAATGAGGGGTATATGTATGTCAGACAACGGGATTTTCCTGCAAATTCCCGTTCCCGTGGGAATTTCGCAATATCCTGTTGCAACTAAGCTTGAAGTTTACTAAGGTACATGCATGCCAAATTTAAAGCGTCTAACTTAAGCCGTTTAGATTTTTCAGACAACGGGATTTTCCCGCTAATTCCCGTTCCCGTGGGAATTTCGCAATATCCCGTTGCAACTAAGCTTTGAGTTTACTAAGGTACCTGCATGCCAAATTTCAAGCGTCTAACTTAAGCGGTTTAGATTTTTCATACAACGGGATTTTCCCACTAATTCCCGTTCTCGTGGGAATTTCGGGAATTCCCTTCTTAGTGCACCTCTACGGTACCCAAGCTACGTCTCTTCCAAATTTCAAGTGCCTACGTTTAGCCGTTTAGGCTGTGCGTTGATATGTCAGTCAGTCAGTCAGTTTCTCCTTTTATATATATAGACAGGCTTGTGTCCTGGGTTAAGATAATTTTAAACAAAAAAATCGACTTCAAATTAGCAATATTTTGAAAGTATTCTGTTTACTGAATGTAAAATCTTGACTTCATCAACAAATTACCGAAAACGCCGTACATCTCCATATAAAATTTGACGAGTTCCCTAGATTTCTCCAAGATTCCATCATCAGAGCCTGATTTCGTGCCAATGAGACAAATTTCGAGTTATACCCTTTCGATTAAAAAAAAAATTGAAAATCGGTCCACAGATCTCCGAGATATCGAGTAACATACACACAAAAAAAAAAATTAGGTCGAATTGAGAACCTCCTCCTTTTTTTGAAGTCGGTTAAAAACGTAATTCTAATTACTACGTTCGTTTGTGATGATTTTGTGTAGGTCTGTATCTTTTATCTATCTTGTTGGAAAAAGTAAATGCGATGTTAACCGTCTTAATCGTATTCCTACAGTGTTGTTAAAGTGAGAATACCAACTTTGACGGCGATCTCAGGCAGGTAGTGCGGGTTGCTGAGCCGCGTGGTGATGTAGAGCCGGAAGCCGTGGTTGTACTCCAGCACGTTGTCGCCCAGCTTCAGGCAGTCCACGCCGCCCGACCTGCGCACTGACTCATTAGGTACACACGTCGAGTACTTCTAACGTTTCAAATGCAATACCGTGTAAGCTTTTACAGTATTCCCAAGAAAATAAGTCACATCGGCCGTTACCGTCTGCGCCGAGAAGCCCAGAACGTTATCCGAGAGTAGCCGAACGAGTAATTTATCTATATTGAACTTTATTTACAAACGCTCTAGGCACAATTTTGCTTGTTATGCATTCTCGCTTACACACTGTAGTTCGGCTACTCGACGCATTTGGCACTGGGGCGCTAGACATCTGTCATGAGTCATCGGTCTGAGATATGAATCAATAACCAATCACAACGCAAGTGTTTAGCGCGCAAAAAAACCTCTTTTATCATTAGTAGATTGAAGTTTCGCGCACCACAAAATAGGTCTAATGCGCCGGCACATCGTGGAGCATTCTTTGTTTGGTAATACTGTACGCGCATATGAAAAGAGACGATGGAAAAAGTGACATTAATTGATATATTGTCTTTCTAGAGTTGATATATGAATGAAGCGAGAAAAGTATGCCACAATAGAAGCGAATGGCGCTCTGTTGTCATGCGTATCTGGCAGGGAATAGGGGCGATTTATGTGCCCGGATGTGACCGGATCGTATAAAAGAACCCGATTGGAGCCGGTCGGCTCCTCTTGTTATTTCACACCAAGCGCGTTCTAGCATTTTTTATGACAAAAGCAGTGCGCATGTAAAAATATACGTTACTACAAAAACTAAAAACTCTGTTTTCAATGTGATAAGAATCTGCTGCTCTCCTATCCGGTCTGTGTGAACGGACCCAAATCCAGTACACCCAACTTTAGCATTATAAACAGTGTCAAATTCTCCCAGCACCTGTAAACGTTCCTCAGCAGCACAGGCTCCAGCACCGCGTCCAGCTGTTCTCGAATGTTCTCCAGGATAACGGGCAGCCCCAACTGGATGGCGTTCTCTAGGATTCTGATGTAGTTCCCGTCGGTCAGCTTTATGACCTTCAGCTGATTGTCGCGCTCCATGTTCTTCACCCACTTGTTCGCTTGCTCTGCAACACCGTTTGTTTGAGGTAAGTTCGGTGTAGGTTCATGGTAAGTAGCGTAAGAGTGCTTACATAAAGAAACAGCTTTTCCGCGGGCCGGTACCGAAACAAGTAAATCAGAAACAGAACGTAAGTAAACAAATGAATACCGGTCGGTATCGATCCGCACAGATTAGTCAGTGCCGATAACCTGTTTCTTTATGTAAGCACTGTGACCAGGTATTGAAAAGAGAAGTAGGATGATCTATAACTTTCATTCCGATCGGAACTTCATTAATAAAAGCGTCATTACCGACAGCCGAAGTCAATCAGCAACGACAGCACCACCGGAGATGATATTAAAACTGACGGAGATGACTTATTTCAATTCAATGTCACGTTTAACTATCTGGTTACCCTGAAATTGCTAAACGTGGCACTGGATTTTTGAATTCATGTGCTCTGCCTATCCCTTTTGGGAATACAGGCGTGAGAATGTGTATACGTATGTATGTGTCCATCTTGTAACAAGATTTAAAAATTAAAGCATTAATGTAGGCACTGAACGTCATGACGGAACTGAATCAAATTGTCGAAGGATGATAAAGATCTCATCGAAAATTATTACTTCGATAGCAGTCAGTTCCTCTTTTTTTTTAATTTGAGGACACGCAGGCATTTTTAGAGTTTTAAGTGGCGTATTTTATAAATAAAAATAATTGGAATGTCGCCAATAAAATTCGTTTGCTTTCATTGTGTGGCGTTTTTACTGTGTCCTGCCACTTGTTAACCTGACAAAAGGACACAGTGTCGCCGCACACGGGCCACCGGCCACAGCCACAAACGCCGGTACGAGAAGCTAAAAAAGTAGTTGAACTTGTTTAGTTCAGACAGCCGATTAGTGGCCGGTGACAGAGAAGCGAACAGCGACGATTGTATGTGGGGGCCACTGGCGTCAACCGTGTGCGGCGAGTCCATATAAAATGTATGGAAACTACAGGAAATATGCCGGTGGCGGTGGGGCTCCTACCTTGAGGGTCAATCATCAGCCCCCAGCGTCGCGAGCGCTCCACGATGATGCCGTTCTCTATAGAGAACGCGTCGACAGGCAGCCCGGCGATGTTCCACGCCCTGATGACCACCGCCTCCCCCAGGGTGGTGATCAGAGAGAAGGAGTCCGAGCAGGGAATCTCTGCGAAAACGGCCTCTTGTCGAATCATCGGTATACATATAGGTACACTAGGATGCAAAAGTGCATGGACAAATCCAAATGAAGATCGTGTGCAGCTATTTACGCCGTGCAACAGCGTT
>BHDV01033753.1:92134-105750 GCA_005406045.1 Adoxophyes honmai | reverse complement strand
AGACTCGATCGCACAAAACACTGTCGTCTGCGCTGCGCCTTAAACTCTGAATGATAAAAAAAACACCTCTCCATGTCTTCCGTGGATGCCGTAAGAGGCGATTTTTTTAATGAGGCTTTAAACACTCTTAGGAAATAGGTTAAAGTGTGTCACAAACTAAGCAGATACGGTAAGATATCTGTTACTGAACAGATATCTGTTAATATCGCTCCCTATACAATTCAATGAGCTAACATACACAGCGCAGATTTACCGTTAAGAGGATAGGAGTCGCACCACTTCTTCATACAAACGTAGTCCCCTGTTTTCTCCGTGAATATTAGAGCATAATTTTTTTTTTATCTAATGTCATTATTCACGGAGAAAACTAGGAGACTACATTTGTATGGAAAACTGATGCGACTCCTATCCTCTTAAGGTGTATTTTAGGCGACTGGCTTTCAAGCAGTCACTATTATACTATTATACCTACCAATTTAAAACCTGAAAAAAAATGCTAGAAGTGGCCACGAAACGTGAAATAGTCATGGTTCAGTCCACGCTTCTTTCGTGGCTACTCTTAGCATATTTTTTGTAGGTTTTGAGTTGGCAGGTATAATAGTGACAGCTTGCTGGCCTGTCGCCTAAGCATACGTAAACCTAATTCCTTAATAGTCACCTCTTACGACATCCACGGAAGAAATGGAGAGGTGTTATTCTAAGTCCGACACCATAGGGATCCATGTATGTATGTTATCCGTACTAATATATAAATGTGAAAGTGTGTTTGTTTGTTTGTCCGTCTTTCACGGCTAAACGGAGAGATGGATTGGCGTGATTTTTTAGGTAGAGATAGTTTAGGGCATGGAGAGTGATATAAGCTACATTTTGTCTCTTCAAAACCCCCCATTTCCCTAAAGTGAGGAGAGGAAGTTTTCAATGTAGAAAGCTGTAAAATTGGTATGTGTGCTATCTCTTCTGTGATACCCCGAATTTAACGCGAGCGGAGCCGCGGGCAAAAGCTAGTAAAGTTATAATATTCACGAAGCTCACCCTGACGTTTTAATATTGTTATAGCGGATCACTAAAACAGATAAAACGTTGTCGCGACAAGATAAGTAGTATAATATATTTTAAAACTGATGGGCCTTATTGATTTCTGCTTAGAGTTCATCCACAACAAAAAAAGCTATTTTATATTATTTAACTATAAATTTTCCTCTTGACTTGCATAAGTTCATATGTTTAATAAAGTCATCGTTACTCAGTAGTAAAATGTTTATTCTATTTTTTATCTTATTGACGTTAGTAATGTTTAAATAATATGTTTTTTAATAAAATATCGAGTGACCTAAAATTGTACATACATACATCAAGCCTGTATTCCCAAATGGGGTAGACAGAGCACGTCAAAACCACGACCACTCCACGCTTCAGATTCGTAGCCATTTAGCTTTAATCTACGAGACATAGAATACAATATTTTGTTGGAAAGTCAATTCACTTTATTAAAAAAAAAAAGTAACTAACTAACTAACTAAAGATGGAGGTTGTGTTGTATGTTGTGTGGTGTCGGGTTTAGAATATCATCTCTCCATTTCATCCGTGAATGTCGTAAGAGGCGGCTACGGAAAATAGAATAAGGTATATTTTGGGTGACAGTCTAGCAAACTGTCACTATTATATCTGCCAACTTAAGAGGATAGGAGTCGCGCCACTTCTCCATACAAACGTAGTCCCCTGTTTTCTCCGTGAATAATGACATTAGAGCAAAAATTTTTTTTTCATTAAATTTGTATCTGTTGTGGCTATGCCCCTATGATTTGCTTTTATCGATTTACCAAATAAAAAAAAATAAAAAAAAATAGAAAATCGATAAAAGCATATCATAGGCATAGCCACAACAGATACAAATTTAATGGAAAAAAAATTTTGCTTTTAATTTATGTTATTAAAATTTAAATATTCACGAAGCTCACCCTGACGTTTTAATATTGTTATAGCGGATCACTAAAACAGATAAAACATTGTCGCGACAAGATAAGTAGTATAATATATTTTAAAACCGATGGGCCTTATTGATTTCTGCTTAGAGTTCATACATAAGAAAAAAGCTATTTTTGTGTTATTTAACTAAAAATTTTCCACGGGTTTTGTGACTTGCATAAGTTCATAATAATATGTTTAATAAAATCATCGTTACTTAGTAGTAAAATGTTTATTCTGTTTTTTATCTTATTGACGTTTGTAATGTTTAAATAATAAGTTTTTTAATAAAATACCGCGTGACCTAAATCTATACATTCATACATCACGACTGTATTCCCAATTGGGATAGGCAGAGCACACGAAACGATATAAAACTATGAGACGTGAAATAAGTAACTCAAATTATAACAATACATTGTTCGAAAAATAATTAACTTTATTTTAAAAGTAAATAATTGAAAAGTACTCCCGATGTATTCCCGAGATAGATATGCCATGTTTAGCGATTTCAGGGCAACCAGATGATCAAAAGTGATACTGCAGTGACAGGTTGCTAGCCCATCGCCCACAATACACTAACCCTTTCCCAGGGTCGACTCTTACGACACCCACGGGAAGAAAGGGGGAGGTGTTATTCTAACCCGGACACATTACGGGACTGAAAAGTAATTAACTGACTAAATACAGTGTGGTGTGGGATTTAGAACATCACACCTCTCAATTTCGTCCGTGAATGTCGTAAAAGGAAATGGGTTAAGATTTAGTTTAGGCGATAGGCTAATAACTTTTCACTCTTATACCTGCCAAGTTAAAACCAAAACAAATATGTCAGAAGTCGCCACGAGGTGTAAAATAGTAATAGTAATTTTTCCAGGTAAAAGAGATTCGCGATTTTACTCTCTCTCTCTACCTCTCTCTGTGTCTCTCTCTAAAATCATGCCAAGTTTGATATGATAGAATTGTGACAGGTTGCTAACCTGTCGCCTAGAGTATATTTTAACCTGTGTCCTTAGTCGCCTCTTAAGACATCCACGGAATAAATGGAGAGGAGTTACCCTAAACCCGACACCACACGGAAAAATACCTTAACTAATTTCCTTGGTCGCCTTTTACGACATCGACAGAAGAAATGGAGAGGTGTTAATATAACCACACAGAAAATTCCAATGTAAACTGTAGAAATAATTTCATCATTGAATAAATTTCATCAATAATATTTTCTTTCATTTTCTTTTCAACTGCAGCAAAGCTCGAGCTGCCCAAACTTTGCAAATCTACGGAACTTATATTTATATAGAACTGCGTTGTAAACATAACCACGTAATTATTACCAGTTTTCCGATTACCGAATGAAAAAAATGGCCGACTCACGGCGGAAGATAACAAGTTCACATATAAAAACGGGGGACACCGTTGGATTGTTACATTCGAGCTTGGACTTGCAGACCCGTTAGCAGTCCCCTGCAGCTCTTGAAGACCCTTGGACACAATAGCCTTCAAACCCAGAAGCCATGTATCAGATAGGCCTTCTAGTCGTTATATTCGCGCTCTCTTTTCTATACCTGAGAGGCCTATACAATGAAGCCTATTGGAAGAAGCGAGGAGCCGCCTTCTACGAGAAGAACAAGGTCTTTGGCGTCTTCTGGGACTTCCTATTCAACGACAAAGCTATGTTCGAAGCGTTCCGAGGCTTATATCAGAAGTACAGGAAGGAACCGGCCGTTGGCGTTGGATCCCTCTTGACTCCGACCCTCTACGTCATCGATCCTAAGAATATCCAACATGTGCTCCAGTCTGACTTCCAAGCCTTCAGCCATAGCGGTCTCACTTACGAGAAGGACGATCTGCTAGCTGATAACGTTCTCTTCATGAGCGGGCCTCGATGGAAGCTGCTTAGGCAGAAGATGTCGCCACTCTTCACTGCTGCTAAACTCAGAAACATGTACTACATCATGGACAGAAGCGCTCAGGACTTCGTCGAGCATTTGAGGGAGAATCCTGAGAAGCTAAAAGGTGGTTATGATACCATAAACGAATTCTGCAGCGCTGCTCTCAGTGCAGCTGTTTTTGGTATCGGAACCGAATCTACTTTCAAATCGCCCTTCCTAAAAATGGCCAGGGATGCCGTGAAACTAAACTGGAAGACGAATTTAAAATTCGCCATCAATGGTATAAGCGCGTCAATCAGCTCGTTTCTGAGGATACGGTTCTTCAAAGAATACGAAGAGTTTTTCATTGGATCTATCAAACAAGTTTTAAGGAGTCGTGAGAAGGAGGGCGTTAAGAAATATGACTTCGCTGATATCTGTCTTAGCTTGCAGAAAGCAGGAACCATGAGGGACCAAGAGACAGGTCAAGAGGTTGAGCCTACTGATGAGATACTAGCCGCCCAAGGATTCTTCTTCTTCCTAGCTGGAGTTGAGCCATCAGCGGCTGGTATGTTCGGAGCATTAATGGAACTCGGCAAGCGACCCGATTTACTCAAGAAATTGCACCAAGAAATAGATGAAACCATGGAGAAACATGACGGTAAAGTAACCTACGAGATCATATCTGAAATGAAGTATTTGGACCAGGTTTTGAGCGAGGCTTTGAGAATGCATACGCCTGTTGGCTTCCTTACTAGGCAGAGTACGAGCGACTCCGTGCTCCCAGTTGGTAATATCAAGGTTTCCAAGGGAACCAACGTGTTTATTCCTATTTACGACCTTCACTTTGACCCGGAGTACTATCCAGAGCCTGAAGTCTTTGACCCTGAGAGGTTTTCTCCTGAGAACAGAGCGAAGAGCGAACTCGCGTACCTGCCTTTTGGAAGGGGAGGACGAGTGTGCATTGGTATGAGATACGCGAGACTGCAGCTCATGGCTGGTCTACTCCATCTTCTGAGGAACTATGGTGTCGTGTCTCACGTGGACAAGAATTCCAGGAAGTATGTCAAAGGACAGTTCCAAGTGCGAAGGATTGATACTCGAGTTGAGTTGATCCCACGGAACGTTTAGTTTGGGATTTGTTTTGACTGGAAATTTGCTATGGAATTGGCGATGTGATCATTCAATGTTAATAGTAAGGATGTATTTAAATGTGAATGAAACTTAGTTTCGGAATAAGCTCTTTACCCACGAGTAAATCTATTTTATATGACAAAAGCGGATAAGTGATTTATTCTAAGACTAAATTTTGTTCTCGTTAGTTGAACCGGCCATTAATTTAATATGTCTATTGTATTTTTGTCTACGAACCATGAAGTACTTAGTAATGATTTTGTCTATATGTGACGATTAGTACGCTCAGTCTGCCCGTTTGAATTGGGGGATACTGGCGTGATGTATCTGTGTAAGTTATATTTTGCATTTAACGATCACATTTTAACAAATATTTTGACGTTTCTAACTTTGTCTACGTGTAACTAAAGAGTTGTGATTTTCTATGCTTCAGGAAACAATTCACTTATTGTCTAATTTATTTTTAGCAAACTACCTACATCTTTGTACTTCCATTTTTTAGTTTCTTTCATAGAAACAGTACTTAGTGGAGTTGGAGGGTTTTTAGTGTTTAATAAAGAATCATAATATTTTACGACGTTGTACTTACTTAAATCCCATCTAATTAAACTGATCAGAAATAATAGGTAGAGTTGCTATTTGATGAGTACGATAGTGATTTACTTTCATTTCAATTTAGCATTAAAATCATAGGTTTACAACCAACACTTATTTCTCAATGGGTCTATAAAAACCAGTTAGTTACATAAATTTTAGGTTTGCAAAGAGATGGAAGAAGTAGTATAATCGTGACAGGTTGGTAGCCTGTCGCCTAAAGAATACCTAAACCCATTTCCTTAGTCGCCTCTTACGACATCCACGGAAGAAATGGAGAGGTGCTATTCTAGACCAGACACCACACAAAGGCTTTGAGGCTAAAGTGGCTGTGAAGCGTGAAATAATCATAATGATGGTTATGTCTATTTCACGTTTCGTGTGCTCTGTCTACTCCATTTGGGAACATAGGCGTGATTATATGTTATGTTATGTTAATAATTTATTCAGTCTCTACTCGAGGAACCTTCTGTCTAAAGTTCTTACGTAATTATCTATAACACCAGACCACATCATCAATATCAAAATTCTTTAACGTTTTTAATTAACATAATGTGACTCGACCCAACGCATGAAAACAAAAACTTAAAACTAGTCTCATTTACAACAAATTTCTTTGACCTAGGCTATGAATCGAGGCTTAGATGGGTGTTACAAGCAAACTGGCAACAAGAACGCTTGATTCCAGCCCTTCTTTTTCCCGCTTCCTATTTATATTTTGTTCTTCTCTCCGTTTCCCATCACTCTGCTGCCTCGGAACAGACCAGCGCTGAGCACTGAAGCCTGAGAGAGCTCCGAGGCGGCCTGAATCTCCTTTTTTTCCCTGCCATGACTACTATTCTTCCTAAAACCTAACCAGACCTAAGGCCGGTGTTCTTTTTTTTATTAACCACGAGTACTTTAGAATGTATTGTATAGATTAAAATGGACACCTTTTGAAAATGGTGCCTATGATGATTTAAAAGACGAAAATGGTAATTTCTCATACTTTTTTCAGTAGGCTGTCTTTAACTTAATCTTGGTATTCGATGTTTATTGGTGGTTAAAATTGACCAATTAAAACTAAGGCAACATCTGATTGGACAAGCCAATAGTGTTAGGTATTTCGGCCTTGGCGAAATAAAGCGATCTGCAAAATGCTTTTATGTTAACCAATCTCCGACTGTATTTTTGCTTACGCTAAACGATTTTTTGGCAAATCATTCGTTCGATTGGCTTCAAGCTTGCTAGGGCATGGGTTTAGATTTTCATGACTAGAGACCTGATTATATGCTATATAAAAAGCTTAAAATATGCCCGAAAAATATCTTAAATATGCATGAAAATTTTCAAATCACCAATGCAACAAATATTGAACCGAGTGTTAATTAAAAATTAAATCTAAAATTTCAAACTTGATTTCTTACGTTTTAAAAAGCACACATTGATAATCTGGCATTAATCCTGGTGTTTATTGAAAACTTTGTATTTCTTTATCCGAAAGGTTAGTATAACAGACTTCGCATAATTTATTTAGGTACGGCGAATGTTACTCTTGCAGAAAGTTTATTTGGCGTAACCCACAAATTCCAAATTATTGCTTGTCCAAAAGTTACGATAACATATAACATTGTCGTGGTGAAGATTTATTTAGCATATAAGTATTTTTAGTTATTAGCCATAATTTTAATAGTTCGAAACTCGTCGAATGTCGCCTTATTTAAAAAAAAATATGTAAGGTTAGGTTAGAACTGCGACCCCGAACAAAATGAAATACCAGAACTGTATTATATGATTTATGTCACATTAGTTTAAAAACATTATTGATTATGAAATTATGACGGTCAAAATTATACGTGTGGTGCCGGGTTAGAATAGCACCTCCCCCTTTCTTCCCGTGGGTGTCGTAAGAGTCGACTCTGGGAAAGGGTTAGTGTATTGTGGGCGATAGGCTAGCAACCTGTCACTGCAAAATCACGTTAGACCATCTGGTTACCCTGAAATTACTAAACGTGGTACCTACTGGATTTTCGAATTCATGTGCTCTGCCTACCCCTCTTGGGAATACAGGCGTGAGAATATGTATATATGTATGGATGTATATGTTCCTAACATAGTTAATTATGAAATTATGACGAACAAAATTATGCGTAACTGTCATAATGTTTTACACTGCGTGGCTGCGCGGACAGACAGCCTAGTGTGCGGAAGGCCTTAGACAATAGCACTACTGATTCATTTATCGCTGTAAATGTTACGTTTCTGGCTGACGTCATCTTCAAGCCACCAACTAGTCGAGACTTGTCGAGAGCGAACGCCACGCCACCGACGGATTTTGTATGAGACGTCAAAGCTTTTTTATCTGTTCAATGTATGTATTTTCTTGTATGACTCTCACATAACTACATCACGCCTACAGTCGCAAATGGGGTAGGTAGAGCTTACGAAACGTTACATAGTCAAAACCATGGCTATTCCACGATTCGCAGCCTCTTCTAGCATAATTTTAGACTTAAAAACATAGTTAAATAGTGACAGGTCTACCTGTCACCTAAAATATACATACATACATACAAACGGGGTAGACAGAGCAAAAGAAACGTGACATAGACAAAACCATGATCTTGACTATTTGACGCTTCCCAGCCACTTCTAGCATAATTTGAGATTTCATAACAGGTGGGACAATAATACCTAGTGACAGGTTGCTAGCCTGTCGCCTAAATCATACCTTAACCTATATCTTTAGTCGCCTCTTACGACATCCACGGACTAAATGGAGGGATATTATTATTTTCCGACACCACATGGACGCTATCGTAACTAACACAAAGATAACAAAACGAGGTATAAATAACAAATAACTACTTATTAAGTAACTGATAAGAATATTAACGCATCTGGGCTCTATGATCGCATATTTAAGACCCAATAATATTATGTTAACAATTAACCAAAGTCATCCTCGTGTTTATTAAGAACTTGAACTTTATGCAATGGACTTTCATAGTGATATTTAATTTTGTCATTGCACGATGTCGCTTCGTGTAAGTATGTTTGTATGAGTGTTTGGTGCATCTCACACAATGAGCGCTAAGCCGCCTGAATGAGATGAGAGAAAACTTTCTATTCAGTCAAAGAAAACATTAATAATCAGAAATTATAGATGAAAAATAAGTAAAAAACACGGCCAGGTGAGAGTCAGACTCGCGCACAAAGGATTCCGCCCAATTAAATACCATATTTCAAGTATCTACCAGGTGCCCTTATTGATATCCTTGCCTTTTTTATGGCGACATGTACTTATTTTATTTCATTTTAATTATTTACTTCTAAAGTAGATAATCAACTAAATATTCTGGGGATATTTCAAGTGTCTACCTGCTACCGTTATTTATATTGAACCAGAAACGCCAAAAAAATCACGATTCTTGAAAGGGAGCCTTCTTGTAAATTATATTTTTTATTTTATTTTTAGTATTTGTTATTATAGGGACAGTAGAAATACACAATCTGTAAAAACCCCACTAAACAGTCTAGCTAGAACGGTTCGTGAAATACAGCCTGGTGACAGACGGACGGACGGACAGCCAAGTCTCAGTAATAGTGTCCCGTTTCACCCATTGGGTACGGAACCCTAATAAGTATAAAATCTTAATATCAGGTTTACCTACTTATCTACTTCTAGTTTCCGCGTCATGTTTTATCAATAGGTACACACGCAAGTAGAGTAGGTACATACGCAAGTAAATAAATATTATTAAAATGTACCTATGTTTGGAACAGTTATTATTATAGTAAACACACACGGACACGGACAACGAAAATGGGTCATATTCCGTATAATTTTATAGAAAAGAGACCAGGTTTCCGTAACCGTGTAACTTAATTTATCATAGCATGTATATTACGTAAAAAACTAATAGGGCGATTACAAAAAACAAAACCGTATAAATATAGCGCGGAAACGATCTCGACAATCATTCACAACACGGGCTTGTCGGAACTAGTCGAGAACTTAAAATCGCGAAGGTTCGAAGCTCAAACAATGTATCAGATAATTCTTCTAGTCGCTATACTGGCGCTTTCATTCATCTACTTTCGTGGGAGATACAATGAGCTTTATTGGAAGAAGCGTGGCGTCGCCTTTTACGAGAAGAATAAGGTCCTCGGAGTTTTCTGGGACTTTTTGGTAAGCGACAAAGCCATGTTCGAAATATTTAGCGACGTATTCAAGAGGTATGAGAATGAACCAGCAGTTGGCATTGGTTCTCTTGTCACCCCTACGCTATACGTCCTAGATCCTCAGAACATACAGCACATAGTACAGACAGACTTCCAGTCGTTCACTTATAGCGGTTTATTTTATAATGAAGATGATCTGCTAGCTGATAATCTCCTCTTCATGAACGGACCGCGGTGGAAGCTGATGAGGCAGAAAATGACGCCGCTCTTCACCGCAGCCAAGCTGAAGAATATGTTCTACATCATGGATAGAAGCGCTCAAGATTTCGTTAAACATTTGAGAGAAAACCCTCAGAAACTAAAAGGCAATGGCTATGAAACTGTCAATCAGTTCTGTAGTGCAGCGATAGCTGCCGCTGTTTTTGGGATCGGGACCGAGTCTACATTCAAATCCCCTTTCTTAGAGATGGCTAGAGAGGCGCTGCGTCTAAACTGGAAGACTAACATCAAATTCGCTATCGCTAGGGTGAGTCCAAGCCTGAGCAAAATTATGGGCATAAAGTTCTTCAAAGACCAAGAAGACTTCTTCATTGGGGCTATCAAAAAAGTGTTGAGAGCTCGGGAGAAAGAAAACGTAAAGAAACATGACTTCTCCGATATCTGCTTGAGTTTGCAAAAGGCAGGGACTATGAGGGATCCTGAGACTGGTCAGGAGATGGAGCCAACTGACGAGCTCCTGGCTGCTCAAGGTTTCTTCTTCTTCATCGCCGGAGTCGAGCCAGCAGCGAGCGCTATGTTCGGTGCCCTGACCGAATTGGGAAAACGCCCGCACCTACTCAAGAAACTGCAGCAGGAAATCGATGAAGCTGTGAAAAATAATGAAAGCATCACGTACGATGTCGTATCTGAAATGAAATACTTAGACCAAGTCATGAGCGAGGCGTTAAGGCTGCACACTCCTGTAGCTTTCCTCAGTAGAACGTGTACAAACGATTCTGTTCTTCCCGTTGGAAACATCAGGATATCAAAAGGCACCAAGTTGTTTATTCCAGTTTTTGACCTACATCTGAGTCCGAAATACTTTCCGGATCCTGAAGAGTTTGACCCTGAGAGGTTTTCTCCTGAGAATAGAACGAAGAGTGAAATCACGTACTTGCCTTTTGGAAGGGGTGGACGGGTGTGCATCGGCATGAGATACGCGAAACTGCAGCTCATGGCTGGTCTACTGCATCTGTTGAGGAACTATGATGTCGTGTCCACAGTTGATAAGAATTCGCGGAAGTATGCGAAGGGGCAGTTTCAAGTGAGAAGGATTGACACGGATATTGAGCTGATTCCAAGGAAGATGATATGAAATGACTATACTCTATTTTCAGTTTTGTGATCTTTGTTAAATGTTACGAAATTTTTGTGTTGAGAAATATTATATAAAAAATATATATGTAAGTGCATACACCCAAATTATAATGTGGTTCGTATTACATACAGGGTTGTAAAATATCAACCTGTCACGAAATTAAAAAATGCAGTATTCAAACTTGGCTAACTTTGTTATATCAAAAAGCTTTTGACAGTGAAATAACGGATCGACTCACGTTTTTTATACCGAGATTAGCTCGACATGTTTCCGGTCAATCCGTGACCCATCATCTGGCACGGCAGTGGATAGACGTGCACTGCGAGCGCGAGCGCTTCACTGGTGGGCTAATCTAGGTATAAAAAAAATAAGTAGATCCGTATGTGTCACTGTAGTTTATGTTTTATGTTTGACAGATTGTGACTTCGTAATAAATGTTTTGTACAATTTGAAGTGTCTAATTATTACTTATTTGTTAAAATATGGACTTTCATAATTTTATTTATTACTCTCGTTTTTCATCTTTGCCTAATAGGTAGGTACCGACAATAGTAAAATCGTAAAATTTTTACTTCCAATTTTTACTATGTGATGTTCTGTCATAAGTATTGTAGTCATCCTCGACAATGTAATTAGATATTTAAATTAAATAATTGTCATGAACACGATTTTTATTATTGGGAAGTATAGATTATCTATGTGGTATCAGGCTTAAAACAACACCTCGCCTTATTTTCCGCGAACGTCGTAAGAAGCGACTACCGTAGAAATGTGCAACATTGCCTATATGATGCAACTTTGCCTGATTTGAAAAACTGCTATTATCCACCAAACGGTTATGTATTTTTATGATTGGGTAAAAGGAGAAATACCGTTTACCCAATCATAAAAATACATAGCTGTTTGGTAAATACCTAATAGCAGTTTTTCAAATCAGGCAAAGTTGCATCATATAGGCAATGTTGCACATTTCTACGTATAAGGAAAGATTGAGATTTATTTTACATTACATTGCTACTACACACACTACACTACTACACTACATGTTGCTACATGTCACCAATATACCTCTAAGTTTTAAAAGTGGCTACGCAACGTGAGATGGTCATGATTTTGTCTTTATAAGTATCGTTTTGAAATCTAAAATCATTCTAAAAGTGGCTACAAACACTACACGAAGTTTACCTTTGTCACATTTTGTGTGATCTGCCTACCATTTGGGAACATGGGCGTGATTGTATGTATCTCCAAACCAGAAACTTCACAGATCAGATTTTATAATAATCTGTGAACCTGGTCCAACTGGGCGAGGACCTATGACATTAATTAGTATTTATGTACAGTACATACATGCACATCATTTCTACCAAGTAAATAAATCATTTCTTGTAATCATCGTGGCATTTGCTCTCTAGAAATGTCCTTAGCGTGATAACAAACTAATTAACCCATGCTTAATGACGTACGCCTTCTCAAATGCATAATAATTTATCTGTATAAAAGCAGCACTCTCTCAGTAAGCTAGTACTCTTGTTCAAGTCATATAAATCGGTCATCTGAACCTCAGGAGACGAGAGAGTAAAGGTACGAGGTTAGACGCTGATTTACAATACCAAACATCAGAGAGGCTAGATGCAGATTTCGACGCGTGGACATATTTAATATGTTGTTCTGGTTGAGATACGGAGACACGTGAGCGCGAGGCGGGATGTGATAACAGAAACGCGCGCAGGCGTTTTGCACACGTTGTATGACTCTTTGCGTGCGCGCCAATAGCCGCGGGCCATACACAATGTCTCCGTAGTTCAGCCTTGACAACACCAGTGCATCACATAGCCTAACCCTTAGCTCGACGTCTATATAATCTCGAATTCTGTATAGCACTTTAAGTCTATAAAAACAATTTCGAATGGCATTAGATAAGTGGGTTTCGAATCGTAATTCACTGTCCATGAGCAAGCCCAAATTGCGGGCCTCCAGCGTCCGCTCCAGGGGTTCATTGTCAATGTGTATTTTTAAATTATAACTGGATAATTTAGCAATCTGTTGTCTTGAACCGAGTATCAAATATTTAGACTTACTTGGATTAATGGCCAAGGAGTTGTTACGTGGCCAACAGCTGATACGTTCGAGGTCTTTGTTTAGCAAGTCTACACTTGAGCGTGCGTTACTATCATTACAAGAGGTATACAGTTGTAGATCGTCCGCATAAATATGATATTGAGAGTTCTGTATTGCATTACTTATATCACTGGTATAAATAATAAACAAGATTGGACCCAATATAGACCCTTGTGGTACACCCCTGTAGACAGCACATTGTTCGGATCTCTTGCGCTTACCATCTGACCCAGAAATATCTACGAACTGGCTCCTGTTAGTCAAGTAGCTTGCCACCCAATTAACGGTTCGTGAATCAAACCCGTAATAAGATAACTTTGACAGTAGTAATGATGTGTTAATAGTGTCAAATGCCCTAGAGAAATCGAGCAATGCGAGCACAGTTCCCTCTCCCCTATCCTGAGCGGCTA
>BHDV01033753.1:64074-90321 GCA_005406045.1 Adoxophyes honmai | reverse complement strand
GTGACCCATCATCTGGCACGGCAGTGGATAGACGTGCACTGCGAGCGCGAGCGCTTCACTGGTGGGCTAATCTAGGTATAAAAAACATAAGTAGATCCGTTACTTCAATACAAGTGTGTCTCACTGTAGTTTTATGTTTGACAGATTGTGATTTCGTAATAAATGTTTCGTACAATTTGAAGTGTCTAATTATTACTTATTTGTTAAATGGACTTTCATAATTGTATATTATTATTATTACTCTCGTTTTTCATCTTTGCCTAATAGGTACCGACAATAATTGTAAAATCGTAAAATTTTTACTTCCAATTTTTACTATGTGATGTTCTGTCATAAGTATTGTAGTCATCCTCGACAATGTAGTTAGATATTTAAATTAAATAATTGTCATGAACACGATTTTTATTATTGGGAAGTATAGACTACCTATGTGGTATCAGGCTTAAAACAACACCTCGCCATGTTTTCCGCAAACGTCGTAAGAAGCGACTACCGTAGAAATGTGCAACATTGCCTATATGATGCAACTTTGCCTGATTTGAAAAACTGCTATTATTCACCAAACGGCTATGTATTTTTATGATTGGGTAAAAGGAGAAATACCGTTTACCCAATCATAAAAATACATAGCTGTTTGGTAAATACCTAATAGCAGTTTTTCAAATCAGGCAAAGTTGCATCATATAGGCAATGTTGCACATTTCTACGTATAAGGAAAGATTGAGATTTATTTTACATTACATAGCAACATGTCACCAATATACCTCTAAGTTTTAAAAGTGGCTACGCAACGTGAGATGGTCATGATTTTGTCTTTATAAGTATCGTTTTGAAATCTAAAATAATTCTAAAAGTGGCTACAAACACTACACCAAGTTTACCTTTGTCACATTTTGTGTGATCTGCCTACCATTTGGGAACATGGGCGTGATTGTATGTATCTCCAAACCAGCAATTTCACAGATCAGATTTTATAATAATCTGTCAACCTGGTCCAACTGGGCGAGGACCTATGACATGAATTATGACCGTGTATGTACTGAACAGTAGGTACATGCACATCATTTGTACTAAGTAAATAAATCATTTCTTGTAATCATCGTGGCATTTGCTCTCTAGAAATGTCCTCAGCGTGATAACGAACTAATTAACCCATGCTTAATGACGTATGCCTTCTCAAATGCATAATTTATCTGTATAAAAGCAACACTCTCTCAGTAAGCTAGTACTCTTGATCACGTTATATAAACCGGTCATCTAAACCTCAGGAGATTGAAGCTAAATAAAAACAAGCAAAATGTTCCTGATAATTCTATTGACTGTCTTGTGTCTCACGTTCATTTATTTGTGGGGTCGATATAATCAGAACTATTGGAAGAAACGAGGCGTCGCCTTCTACGATCGGAATAAAGTGCTCGGTGTCGTTTGGGACTTCTTTATGAGGGACAAAGCCGTATTTGAAGCGCTCAACGACGTGTATAAGTTGCATGGGAACGAACCAGCGGTCGGCATCGGATCACTGTTCACCCCGACACTCTACGTCATGGACCCTGAAAACATTCAGCATATAGTGCAGACAGATTTCCAGGCATTCAGTCATCGAGCAGTTGTGGCCAATGATGGCGACCTTCTAGCTGATAATTTGCTGTTCATGAATGGACCAAGATGGAAGCTGATGAGGCAGAGAATAACGCCGCTCTTCACGGCAGCCAAGTTAAGGAATATGTATTACATCATCGATAAGAGCGCTCAGGATTTTGTGGATCATTTGAGAGAACACCCGTACAAACTAAAAGGAAATGGCTATGAAACGATTAATGAGTTTTGTAGTGCCGCCATCGCCGCTGCTGTGTTTGGAATCGGAACTGAATCTACGTTCAAATCCCCTTTCTTGCAAATGGCTAGGGACGCGGTCCGCCTGACGTTTGTAACGAACCTAAGATTTGGCATATCTAATGTAAGCGAGAAAATCAGCAAATATTTGGGAATCAAGTTTTTTAAAGAGCACGAAGAATTCTTCATCGGTGCTGTGAAGCAGATCCTAAGGGCCCGTGAGAGGGAGAGAGTGAACAAACATGATTTCGCTGAGATCTGCTTGAGCCTCCAAGAAGCTGGGACGATGCGTGATAAGGAGACAGGTCTGGAGCTTGAGCCAACAGACGAACTCTTGGCTGCGCAAGGTTTCTTCTTCTTCATAGCTGGAGTGGAACCAGCAGCAAGCACCATGTTCGGAGCCTTAGTCGAGCTTGGAAAACGACCTGAAATGCAGAGAAGAGTGCAGCAAGAAATAGATGAAACCTACAAAGAATGTGACGGTGATATCACTTACGACGTTGTCTCCAAACTGAAGTATCTAGACCAGGTCTTAAATGAAACTCTGAGAGTGCATACGCCTATAGGTTTCTCTAACCGCAAATGTGTTAGGGATTCCGTGCTTCCAGTGGGAAATATCAAAGTTTCGAAGGGAACAAAGATATTTATCCCCATCTATGATATGCACTTCGATCCGAAATACTTCCCTGAACCCGAAGAGTTTGATCCTGAGAGGTTTTCTCCTAAGAACAGATCGAAGAATGAATTCGCGTTTGTACCTTTTGGAAGGGGGAATCGAATCTGCATCGGCATGAGGTATATCAGGCTGCAGATTTTGGCTGGATTAGTTCATTTGCTAAGGAATTATGATGTTGTTTCGAGCGTTGATGTGAATTCAAGGAAGTACGCTAAAGGACAGTTTCAAGTGAGATTAGTGAACTCAGATATCCAACTTATTCCAAGAAGATTGTAGTGTTTCTTCTATTCACATGTATAGGGGTAATCGAGGGGTTACTGCTACTTTGCCGTGTGGTTACGGGTCTAGAATAACACCTCTCTATAGCCTCAATTTCACTCGTGGATGTCGTAAGAGGCGACTAGAGAAATAGGTTTAGGTATGTTTTAGGCTACAGGCTAGCTACCTGTCAACTCCATTCTGTTTTAAAATTATGCTAGAAGTCGCTGCGAAGCGTAGAATAGTCATAATCATGGTTTGATCAATGTCGCGTTTTGTGTGCTTTGCCTAACCCATTTGGGAACATAGGCGTGATTGTATATTATACTGCTACTTAAATAATGTAATAGTAATACTCATATTCCAACAGTCGAAACATTCCCGTGGAAGCATCATAATGTTAACATTATAGAATCGATACCGATACTATAATTACTTGTACATACTTTTGTAGCGATCTCGTGGAAAATATATTTTTAAAATTTAACTATAATTTTCTATTACATTACATTTAGTTAGTTTTAATCAACAATCTTTTGTTTTTATTTTATTATACTTGTTTTATGTGCATTAAATGATTCCAAACAAACCAATCACATACTTAGAAAAGATGTTTGTCTTTTAATTAAGTAAGTACATTCAATGATTTTAAAGTCATTTAAGTAAGTATACCTAATTTGTTTTGTTGACTGATCGTTATGATACGTTAGCATTCGTGTATTATCAAAACGCGATTCAAAAACAGATTCCAGAGTAGTGTTTGAGTGTTTTATTCCATTAAATTCCATATTTTTTTACTTCATTTTATATTCACTTAAAAATGTCATATCGTGTATTTTTTCAAAAATTACATTCTTATGAGCTTAATTCCTTTCTAAACGCGGTTTAAGAATAAGGTAAACGTACCTGTGCTCGACACTGACCCAATATTTGGCACTTGCAACCTTATGTCATAGTAAGACAGGTGACAGATGGGTGTCATCTACTGGGCATTGAGGCGTCGAGCATCGGTACTTTTATCTTACCTTACTTTAGTTTTTTTATCGAAATGTACCGTTACCGAAGTCTACTCGAGTTCACATTACACGTTACGTGTCTAACATGTTTAAACTTGTTGTGATCCGGTAAACGCGTACTAAAAATCTTATGGCACACAATCAAAGAACGTTCAAGATAAAACAATATACTTACCTAATCTTGACGTATTGAGATTAGTGTGGTGGTTAAAAATGAATTTACGTACATACATAGGCATACAGGATGCCCAAATGGGGTAGGCAGAGCAAATAAAACGCTACCTAGTCCAAGCCATAATAATTCCACGTTTCATAGCCACTTGTATGGATTAAAAAGGTTAAAAAGGTATAATAGTGACAGGTTGCTAGCCTGTCGCCTAAAACAGACTTACCTAAAAATATGTTTCCTTAGTCTCGTCTTACATATATGAGAGAAACAGAGAGATATTATCCTAAACTTGACACACGTATAAAAATTACAGGTGAAATTGAGATATCTAATAATATTAGAGTCTTAATTGTACGTTGGTGGTAGATAAGAATGGGCAAGTCCAGTTCTGTTCGTATCAAATCAGTAGGTACATACGACCCTCATCCATGGGAAAACAATGTTGTTTATCAACACGTTCTTAAGTCATCTGTCTTTAGAAACAGATAATTAAATCAAGTAGACTATATAAAAGCAGACGTCTCGTCATCGCATCACTTCTCGCTTGGAAGTCAACGTGACTCGACGTTATAGAAACAACTGAACAGCTGAAGCTATTGAAGATGTATCAAATACTTTTGCTTATAGCTGTTCTCGTTTTAACCATCGTCTATTTGAGAGGGCGGTACAATGAAGCGTACTGGAAGAGACGGGGCGTTCCCTTTTACGATAAAAACAAGGTCCTTGGAGTATTCTGGGATTTTATGACGAGCGACAAAGCTGTCTTCGAAATATTCAACGGCCTTTACAAGAAGTACGAGAATGAGCCTGCAGTTGGTATAGGGTCTCTCATGACGCCGACCCTATTCGTCATCAACCCACAGAACATCCAACACGTCTTGCAACTGGATTTCCAATCATTCAGCCACAGAGGATTCGAGGTGAACGAAGGTGATCAGCTGGCTGATAGTGTGATCTTCATGAACGGACCGAGGTGGAAGCTAATGAGACAGAAGATGACGCCGCTCTT
This sequence comes from Adoxophyes honmai, assembly GCA_005406045.1. Classification (NCBI taxonomy): domain Eukaryota; kingdom Metazoa; phylum Arthropoda; class Insecta; order Lepidoptera; family Tortricidae; genus Adoxophyes; species Adoxophyes honmai. Next base: position 85,360 of record BHDV01033753.1, on the reverse strand, counting down.
CACAGCAGCCAAGCTGAAGAATATGTACTACATCATGGACAAAAGTGCTCAAGACTTCGTCGAGCATTTAAAGCAGAACCCTCTAAAATTAAAAGGTAATGGCTACGACACTGTGAACGAATTCTGTAGCGCTGCGATCGCGGCTGCTGTGTTCGGGATTGGCACAAAATCCACGTATAAGTCGCCATTTTTAGAAATGGCCCGAGATGCGATGAAGGTGAACTGGAAAACGAACATAAGGTTCACTATTGTGAGCTTGAGTAGGTCATTGAGTAAGTTTTTGGGCCTGAAACTCTTCAAGGAACATGAGGAATTCTTCATCGGGGCCATTAGACAAGTGCTGAGAACGCGTGAAAAGGAAAATTTGAAGAAACACGACTTTGCTGACATCTGCTTGAGTCTACAGAAGGCTGGTACCATGAAGGACTCAGAAACTGGTCAGGAGCTTGAGCCGACTGACGAACTCCTGGCTGCTCAGGGTTTCTTCTTCTTCATCGCTGGTGTGGAACCTTCAGCTACCGGCATGTTCGGTGCCCTAACAGAGCTAGGAAAGCGTCCTGATATCCAGAAAAAAGTACAGCAAGAGATCGACGAAACGATCGAAAACCACAATGGGGAGATTACCTACGACATCATCTCTGAAATGAAATATTTAGACCAGGTTTTAAGCGAGGCTTTGAGGTTGCATCCGCCTATTGCCTTCCTCGGCAGGCAATGCGTAAAAGACTCTGTGCTTCCCGTAGGCAATATCAAAATAGAGAAAGGCACGAAGATGTTTGTCCCCGTCTACGACCTACACTTTGATCCGAAGTTCTTCCCTGAACCTGAAGAGTTTGACCCTGAGAGATTTTCCCCTGAGAATAGAGCGAAGAATGAATCAATGTACTTGCCTTTTGGAAAGGGTGGTCGGATTTGTATCGGCATGAGGTACGCAAGGCTGCAAGTTTTGGCCGGCTTGCTACATCTCCTGAGGAACTATGAAGTGGTGTCGAAGGTTGATAAGAATTCGAGGAAATACGCCAAGACGCAGTTCCAATTGCGGAGGGTGGATACTGACATTGAGTTCATCCCGCGACACGTGTGAGATAATTACTTATAGCGCAACGGACGGACGCGAGTTATTTGGTTTGTGGTTTGCAATAAATTTTTGGTTTTTGATACACATTTTGATTTTACATTGTACTTTTAATTTCTTTCTCAGCTCCGTTAAGATTAAATTTGGTCCAATGGAAGGTCAATTAGACATTAGAAACGTTGCCGCAAATGAAAGCAAGTTACCTTTAGTCTACATGTATCTAAAATATATGTATCAATAAACGTTTCTTTCTTTCTTTCTTTCTTCTTTCTAAAATGGGTCTACTGGTTCCATAAAAACCTGTAAGTGTACCTACCCTTTTTCCAAAATAGAAATATAGCTCGTAAGAAAAACGTAAAATTTCCAATAAAAAAACAGTAAATACGTTTATTTAAGGTTCCGAACCAAAACGGGACCCTATTACTAAGACTTTGCTGTCCGTCCGTCCGTCCGTGCTAGCTGGACTGCTAAAATTTTCACAGATTATGTGTTTCGATTACGCCGCTATAACAATCGATACTAAAAATAAAATAAAATAATTATTTACCGTACAACAATCGTGATGTTTTTGGTTCGATATAAAAAACAGTATCAGATATGGTTTATGGTTTAAGATATTTATTTCTCACAAAAGAATACACAATTCACTTACTGAGAAAAATACAAAATTATTAAAAACAGTGCGTACGTACAAACAATGTTAGTATGTAAAACTAAAACTACTTAATATTAATGTTAATTAGGGTTATCTTTTCAATTTATTTTAAGCAGAAACAATTTAACTTGTTATTTGAATTTAGATAGACACTTAATATATTCACAGAATAATTAGTTGTGTATTTACCTTAAATTTAAATTAACAAAGTAAGTATTTAAGGGGGGCTCCCATACACGTGATCGGTTTTTATTTTTGCTTTAGGTCTCAATCGTAATCGTTTTTCGCTAATAGAAGATATGTCAGTACATTCTGTTGTACTTATTATCTTGAGCTAAAATCTTGTGTAATTATCACATGTCTCATCAATTCAATATCGCAATGACAGAATATTGTCGATTAGTCATAGAGATAGGGATTGCAATAAGTTTTATAGCCTAAAAAAAATATCTATCTACTATCACTACAAAACGCCTGTAAAAAAATAGTTACAGTTTTGTTGCGAATACTAATCATTGCTACAAAGAAAAAAACCGGCTAAATGCGATTCGGACTCGCGCACGTAGGATTCAATACTACAAGGTACTTACATGAAAGGTAAACGTTACTTTTTACTTGCGTTTTTATTATGACATTATAAAATACTAACTATACTTTAGCCCTTTAGGTACTTAAAAGATGGTAAACAATCTTGAAGTGTCTTTTTATTTAAACTACACTTTATAAATCAAAATCTTTACATTTTACAATTTAGGTATGAAAAATCATTTACTTTCATAATTGAATTGTATAGTGCAACGATTTTCATTTTTAGACTGTGTATTTCAATAAAAAGACATGTCAAGATTGTTTACCATCTTTTAAGTACCTAAAGGTCTAAAGTATAGATCTCGTTCAAACCAAAAATGCCGAGAAAATCACGGTTGTTGTATGGTTTCTTTTATTCTTAGTAAGTACTTATTTGTTGCTAAAGCGGCAATAGAAATACACAATCTCCTAAAATTTCAATAGTCTAGCAACCACGGTTCGCGAAACAGTCAAACAGTAAAATATCAGAAATAGGGGCCCGTTTTCACCCTATGGGTACGAAACCCTGAAAACGAAATTTGACTGCGGTGAATTTCGTCTAGGCTAAAATCCTACATGAACATGAAACATTATATGTGACAACAAATTCCCATATCTACGTTAATACATACATAGGTACATTTATCACACCTGTGCCGGTTAGGGAGAGCACACAAAACGCTATATAGACAAGTCCTTGACAAATACACGCTTCGGAGCCACTTTTACCATATTTTAGGTTTTAAGTTAGAGCTCGTTTCCACCGCGTCGGGCGCCCGCACGATTTTTAATCGGGCCTCGGCGCCTCTGTTCACACTGGCCGGCTGTCGGCCCAATTTTTAATCGGTGTCGGGGCCTCTATTCACACCAGTCGGCTGTCGGCCACGACAATGTGAATGCGCGAACGCGATGCGCGGGAGGTACAGGGGGTGAGGCGCGAGCGGGGTCGGCCCGACATCCGATTTAGGCCGGCCACATACATTCGGAATTTTTCCGTTCGGAATCCCGAATCAGACTTTCCGAACGCAGTCAATCCATACAAAATCAATGGACCGCCACACACATTCGCAAGCTTTCCGTTCGGAATTCCGAACGGAATTTTTCCGAATGTGTGTGGCGGTCCATAGATTTTGTATGGATTGACTGCGTTCGATTTTCCGATTCGGGATTCCGAATCAGAAAAATTCCGTATGTATGTGGCCGGCCTTGATGTGAACAGCGCGCCCGGCACGATTTTTTATCGGCGTGAGGGCTCGCTGAACGCCCGACATTTTATGTCGGATCCGACTGTCGGGCGTGTGTGAACAGCTCCATATAAAATGTACTGCGGCTATGACGTCCGATTAAAAATCGTGCGGGCGCTCGGGGCGGTGGGAACGGGCTGTAAGGGGTACAATAGTAACAGGTTACTGGCCTGTCGCCTAAAACATAACTAAACTAAACCTTTCCTTATAGTCGCCTCTTACGACATCCAGCATCTCGCGCGTGGCTCGATTCGCGCCTTGGCTTTCTGAGACGATCATCACAATCACCAATTATCTATTTTATATCGTACCTTAATTAGTCACTGCGTCCTTCAAATCTTACCACGTGTAGATAAAGCTATCGCTATCATAAAATCATAATGCCATTTGATGTCGGGTTTAGAAAAACATCTCTTCATTTCACCCTTGGATGTCATACGACAATAATGATATACTTAGGTTAAGTTAAGGTATATTTTAGGCGACAGGCTAGCAACCTGTGACTATTGTACCATCACGAACAGGGATTGTTGAGCCACTTAACTATGGTTGTAACTTGGTCGTGTAATACTAATCCAATAGCTGACAATTGTCATCTAGTCCGTCACATCGGTCATTGATTACACGTCTAAATTGCGAACAGTGGCAAGTGGCTCAACAATCCCTGTTCGTGACTGTACCTGAACTTTAAATCTAAAAAAACATGCTAGAAGTTGCTACGAAAGTTACGAAACGAGAAATAGTCAAGAATTTGTCTATGTAGCGTTTCGTGTGGTCTGCCTACCCCATTTGGAAAAACAGGATTGATGTATGCGTGTATGTAAATCTGTACTATTTTCTTTGCTACCAGCCGGCTTATCACGATAGGGCGCGAGTAGAGTCTCCCGCGAGATAGACTATACCTGTCACTGTCTTAACAGAGACGTCAGAAAATGACAGATGATAGTCCAACCGCGCGATGTCGTCTCGCGCGTGTTGCTGTGCTAAGCCTACAGAGCTCTAGTTATGTGCATCGAGGTACCAGGAGTGCATAACATTCGTAGAGGTCTCACCTCGCCCGGGGCCCTTATAAAGAAGCTGAGGAACGCGCTGCCCAGGCAGACCAGCATGGGGACCCAGATGGCGAGGCTGGTGCGTGCGAGATAGACTGTCCCTGTCACTGTCTAACCAGAGACGACAGAAAGTGATTTTTACTTAGTTTAAAGCGAGCGAGTATTTCTATAACTATACCGTTTCTTGCATAAGACAAATTGGTAAATTGTACACAGGAAAATACGTAGAAAGATTCACCTACTTGGAATTTGAAAGATTGTCCGTAATTGCAGCAAAATATAGAAAATGTGTTGCAATTACCTCAAAGTCAAGGAAAATTCGTAGCGTTTTTCCACATAAAATTTAAGTGGAGAAAATGGAGTGGTGTTATTTTAAATCTGACACCACATGGCAAGATTTTTGATATTTGGCTAATAATAATTATATCCCCTAATTCTAACTGTCTTGGTTTTTTATTTTACATTATGGCGATTTTTTGTGAATTACTCTCATTTGCCATGATGTTTAAAACAAACTAAATTTCATAACGAAACAAAGAAATCAAATCAAACTATCAATATACAGACACCTTAATCACTCGTATACTTAGTTAAAAAATTATATTAAAAGTAGGTACATTTCATTATCAACAACTTATTCTTCTATTATCATTTGATTACCTATAACAACTTGAAATCGCTACTTACATTAACAACGCGTAGTTCTCTTAAAAAAACATTTATCAAAACAACTCTACATTATCATACCACTTAAGCACTTAAACAATCCAAACAGCTACTCCTGACCATCAGTTCACAACACGGTCTGTCCGCGAACAGTCGTGACACTTAAATTATTTACTTGAAATGTATCAAATAATTCTACTACTCGTTGTTCTCACGTTAAGCTTCATCTATCTAAGGGGACGATACAATGAAGAATATTGGAAGAAGCGAGGCGTGGCTTTCTACGAGCGGAACAAAGTGCTAGGCATTATCTGGGACTTCATGTTCAGGGACCAGGCTCTTTTTGAAGCTTTAAGCGAGTTGTATAAGAAGTATGAAGGCGAACCAGCTGTTGGTATTGGAACCTTCATGACACCTACTCTCTACGTCCTAGATCCTGCGAACGTTCAGCATATCTTACAGTATGACTTCCAATCGTTTAGCGACAGAGGTATTAATATTAATGAAGGCGATCGGCTAGCTGATAATGTTATTTTTATGAATGGACCGAGATGGAAGTTAATGAGACAGAAAATGACGCCGCTCTTCACCGCAGCTAAGCTGAAGAATATGTACTACATCATGGATAGAAGTGCCCAAGATTTTGTGAAACATTTGAAGGAAAACCCTCAGAAGTTAAAAGGGAACGGTTATGACACTGTGAATGAGTTTTGTTGTGCTGCTATTGCAGCTGCGGTCTTCGGAATTGGAACAGAGTCGACCTACAAGTCTCCCTTTTTGGAAATGGCGAGAGATGCCGTTAAATTGAACTGGAAGACTAACATACGGTTCGCTATTACTGGTGCCAGTGCTACTTTGAGTCGCATCTTAGGTTTGAAGTTGTTTAAGGAACAAGAAGAGTTTTTTATCGGAGCCATCAAACAAGTCCTAAGGGCACGGGAAAAGGAGAATGTCAAGAAGCATGACTTTGCTGATATCTGCTTGAGTCTACAGAAGGCTGGTACGATGAAGGACTCAGAAACTGGTCAGGAGCTGGAGCCGACTGACGAGCTCCTCGCCGCTCAAGGTTTCTTCTTCTTCATAGCTGGTGTCGAGCCTGCAGCGAGCGCTATGTTCGGAGCTCTCATCGAATTAGGGAAACGACCAGATTTAATGAAGAAGTTACAACAAGAAATTGATGAAACGTTGGAGAAACACGATGGCAAGATCACTTACGAAATCATATCTGAAATGAAGTATTTAGACCAAGTTTTGAGTGAAGCTTTGAGATTGCATACTCCCATAGGATTCCTCGGTAGGCAATGCATCAAAGACGCGGTACTACCAGTAGGAAATATCAAAATCGACAAAGGGACTAACATCTTTATTCCTCTCTACGATTTGCACTTGTAACCGCTTTTCGTCGGAGAGCATGAGAGACTTTGGGCAGTGGGGTTCTGTGGCCTGAGGCAAAGGAGCTTATCCACCGTAGATCAGGAATGGGCGCCTTTAAGGTTCAATTACATAAATTGGTGAAAAGAAAAACAAAAACGGTAGACAGACTCCTCGCACAAACGGAGACCTTCTGATGGATTAAATGAAACAATTAAGTTGGTAACTAGTCTTTATTTAGTGAAACTAAATAGTGACACCACACAGAGAAAACAGTCTATATAAATAGTTAGAAAACATACCCTTCTAGTCACTATACTAGATTAAAGAGACCCTAATTTATAGGTCTAGTTGCAGTAGTGTGTATGTGTGTGTGTGTGTGTAGAAAGGAAGGTAATACAGACTCACCCGGTTTGGTGCAGTGCCCAGGCCGTAACGGCTGTGACACACCAGCCTTGGGACGGAACACTGGTCCCTTACCGATGAGCCCGCAGTCCGTAACAACAACTACCACGATGCCCGGGGACAGGGTACCCGGCATGCAGCACAGCAGACCAGCAACAGTGAAGAGAAGTGGCTTCGCAACCTCCTCGGGGAAAGCAACCTCCGGAAGACAGCAGCCGCAGGCAGAAAGTTGGCCGTAGATAAGAAAGGCAGCCCCGGATTAAGAAGTCGGTCGTAGACAACAACCGGCCGTAGGTAAAAAGATCAGCCGCAGGTTAAAATCCAGCCGTAGATAAAAATCCAGCCGTAGATAAAAAGATCCAGCCGTAGATAAACAGATCCAGCCGTAGATAAACAGCCCTGGAATAGAATTCCAGATTATAACATACGTAAGACAATAATTAAATGAAAATAGGAAAGGGTAAGCAGCGAGGTTGTTTTCCTTACCATTTAAGGGCTTGAGAAATCAGTTAATATGAGTAGTAAGCAGACCACGTGCTAAGCATCCCATGAAACAGCGAGATCTGAAAAACCAAGACACTTTTAGAAAGGTTTCATGATATTGTTTAATTCACGAAAGCAAAAGACAGAAGGGAAATGCATACCGCATTAAGGTGTAATTCTATGCATGGTGTAGCCTGTTTTGACGACGCAGGACTATCGGTCGGCTTTCGTGATGGCTGAAAGAAGTAACCAGAACGAATTATTATCTCCCCGTCAAAGAAAACATATTCAAATTTAGAACGTGTAAGTACCACGCGGCTCACCTTACACTGGCTTTTGGAGCATCGCCTTGTCGAACTATTGTAGAAATACAATATCCTCTGCACTGTCACCTCGCGCCATCGATAGCCTTTAACAATAGCTCGCCGCCATCAAATATTCGGTCAAGATGGATGAAGATTACACTATTTATATTGAAGCTCGTGCTCGTCCAGTCGCCGCCATCACGAAAGTGACTCCTTTCTTTTCCTAATTCCAAACGTCAGAGCGCTGTCAAAGGTGCTTCGAATGCTGGCAAATCAGCCAACCGCGACTGTTCGAGGCACGAAAAAAAACGGTGTTACTTTGATCCCAAGTACTTCCCTAACCCTGAAGAGTTTGACCCTGAGAGATTTTCTCCTGAGAATAGAGCGAAGAGTGAAATCGCGTACCTGCCTTTTGGGAGGGGAGGACGGGTGTGCATCGGCATGAGATACGCGAGACTTCAGGTCATGGCTGGTCTACTTCATTTCTTGAGGAACTACGACGTGGTGTCATATGTCGACAAGAATTCGAGGAAGTACGCGAAGGGACAGTTTCAAGTACGAAGGGTTGATACGGACACGGAATTCATCCCCCGACAATTGTAATTAAGATGTGGACTGCATGTTGATAGGAAGAGACTAGAGCTGTAAGTTGGTTAAAAATGTTAAATGGATTATTTATGCCATTAAGCCATTATTGTTTCTTTTTATTCGCGATACTGCACAGAATTCTCCGCAGTTTTTGACGGCCGAATAGCCCAGCGGTCAGAGAACCTGACTTTGAAGCTTAAGGTCCCTGGTTCGATCCCCGGTCGGGGCAGGTGTTTGTACGATGAATACGAATGTTTGCTTTCGAGTCTTGGATGTTTATCTATATATAAGTAAGTTTATCCGTTGTCTAGTACCCATAACACAGGCATTAAATTGCCTAATTTGGAACTAGGTGATTGGTGTAAATATTGTCCAGTGATATTTATAGCTTATTAGTTGTCTTTGAAAATTGTACCGAATCGCGAATAGGAAACAATAAAAATGTCTTAAACGTTGAAAATATATATTTAGATCTTTATTATTTCTACTGTGTACAACATTTAACTTCCTTACGAAGAATCTTGCAATCACAGCCTGATATCGAAATTGTTGTGAAACGACTGAGTTTGTGATTTCTATTTGAATAGGAACTTTTCTCCCCTTGCCCAACACCGGACCGTTTGCTAAAAACAGAATGTTTCCAGAACGTTAGAAAAATAGGTTAATCGGTTTGTCTGTATTCAAATAGCCACAGAACAGGCTATTAGAGTTTCGTAAGATTCTAGTTTTGTTTGAGTTTTCTTAAGTTATGTCTTGTGTAGAGAAAGATATGCCTTTACATTATTTGTCTTTGTGACTAGTAATATTTTTATTTCTTTGTTATCTTGAGCGATATTAAATGACTTTCTATTCATTGTTTTATCTTACACAGCAAAACATATCCGTGCTTTGTGATAAACGATCATATCTACAGACTTACATAGATAAATCTAATTATTATAAATGTTTTTATCTAAAAATGCGTAAACAGTCAGGTGATCTACAACGACTACAACCATGATGTAAACAAGTGAAAATTAACAAGTTTGTGATTGTTGACGTACTATAATAAAAGCGTTATGTCATACGTAAGTGTAATGTCAAGGTCATGGAAGTAAACAATTACTGGACGAGACAGAGTTATTGAAACCACGCGTGCGCGTGCGCCGAAAATAGAGCATTTACCCTTTGACTTGTAGTTTTAGGCCCTGCGCAGACGACAGACTATCCGCGACGGACTTTTTAGTCTGTGAAAATGGAACCTATGGAATTATATGCAGTAACGCGACGACGTGCAAAAAGTCCGGCGCACAATTCATACAATCCATGCAGACTTTTTGTGCGCCGCAGACTCAATCGCACAAAAAGTCTGTCGTCTGCGCTGCCCCTTAGAACTATTGACTCTTGTTTATGGAAAAGAATTTAATACAAACTCTTAGACATTACCGTTGTATTTATTGAAATTTATTTACCAGATTACCTACACACAATACACACATACGGGCTTTCTCTACTGAGGTAGGCAGGTAAATTTGGGTATTTGTGAATTGTGAGCCAGAGTCAGTTGCGTCAAACATTAAGAGCCGTGGCGCGTTGCCCTGATAATGAGCCACGAATTATCCCAAAACATGTCAAGTTAATCTCAATACAAAGACGGGTATTTTATTTCGCGATGAGTGAGCCTCACTGTAGTTTTATGTTTACTGATAACAGGTACCTAAATAAATACGAACCAAGGACAACTAGTACGAAACCAAACAGCGTAATATCATCAGTCTGACACGGAAGCAGTCATGAGTGGACAAGATACACTAGGTATGTACAACGTGTTAGGAAATTGGTGTAGCCAAAATTCAAAGATAAAATTGACAGTGAAATAACGGATCTACTCACGTTTTTACACCGAGATTAGCTCGACATGTTTCGGACCAATCCGTGACCCATTATCTGGAGCTACGCGCCACGGCAGCCGTCGAACTGCTGTCAGTTGTGTCTAGTGGTCCTAAAACTACGCTACAAAGCGTGATGTCATAATCATGGTTTTGTCTATGTCACGTTTCGTGTGCTCTGCCTACCCCATTTGGGACCGCGTGATTGTATGTATGTACTTTAATATTTATTAGGTTTTAGGCTGGCGGGTATAATAGTGATAGGTTGCTAGCCTGTATTTTAAATATACCTTGACCTATTTTCCTTAGTCGCTTCCAACGACACCCACGGAAGAAATGGAGAGGTGTTACTTTAAACCCGACACGGTAAAATGTGTACAGTCAGCTGCAGAGAAAGGTAACCCCCTAGTAATAAGACATTGTATGGGCGGGGGGTTACTTTTCTCTGCAGCTGTCCGTACCTAAACTCAAAGCCATTGTCACTTTCTCACTTTAACCAGAACGTATGCCACACGCCATATCAACTTAATTAGGTATGTAATCTGGTCTCTGAAGACAACAACGTTCTTGTGTTGGCTATTTTTGTGTTCAAAACAACTCGATTTTGGTAGGTACTTATTATATACCTACTCATCGTCAATTAGATTCTCGACGAAAACATTATCTCTTCTCGAATATTCTGTGAATGATTAAGGTAAAGTCACCTATAATGGACAAGGACCAGTAATGGACAATGACTCTTATTTACTACCCGCTAAGGAAAAGTCATTTGTTTTACAACAATCAATTCACAACTCTATGGTCTTTAAATTATGAATGAAGTGTCCATCACTGGTGCTTGTCAGCTTAAACCGTCCATAACTGGTGCCGTTACCTTACTCTGTTATATCGTTAATGATATAGTTTTTTCGTCAGTTTGTCAAATTGAGTTGACCTTGCTTGTTGAATCACTTGTAGCGACCCTAGCGCCACCTATCGTCAGTAGAACTTTTTTCAGAAACGTCATCAACTGTCAAGTGTTCTACATCGCGTTAATAAACTTCGGTCTTCGGGACTTCGGTCCCAAGGAATAACATCTACCTACCTCGTTGTTATCCAAATGGTGTAAGAAGAGCTCACAAAACGCTACATAACTAACCCTGACTATTTCACGTTTCGTAGCCACTTCTAGCGAATTTTTAGGTATTAACCTTAGTTAAAACCTATTTCCTTAGTCACCTCTTATTTATTCCTCTCCTTTTCTTCTATCCACGGAAGAAGTGGAGAGGTGTTATTGCCCACTGATGCGAAAAATGTAACTTGCGCACGAAGTCGAAGTCACGAAGTCACGAAAATACAAAATTTTGACCTCCAGTATTAAAAACATAAACCATTCGACAAATATCCCAACTCGCTACTAAAACCGTAGTTAAACTAAGATATTAGCTATTGAAATAAGATGCTGTGCCGATCTCCGAGCGGTCTGGCGCGGCTGGCAATGATCCAAGTTTTGGAATCGCACGCACATCACAGCTAGATCAAAACTGAGCTAACTCAAGATGTGCCACTGAGAAATGAGACTTGGCGTATGAACCTATGGCTTCGTTTTGAACAGTGACACATCTTGAGTTAGCTCTGTTTTGATCTGGAGTTACATTACCAGAATATCAAAGTTCAAAGCTTGTTCGTGTTAAATGAAAATTCGTGAAGGTTATTTCTACAAATGCAGTGGGCAGTTGACTAAATCGAACTATTTAACCAATCAGATATTTGAGAAACATGAAATGACGACGATACAGTGCTCTGTAATTACTAGACATCGGCTTATATGCACTATCAAAATGCCAAAATATGGATGCAAATATGCACTAAAAAGGGCAAAATATGCACTAAAATTATGCACTATCAGGGCGAAATGTGTACCAATTTATGCACATTGCACAGTCAAAAAACATTCAAATTAGAATTTTCGTTATATGACAGTAAACAACAATATAATCTAAGTTTTCTACAGCAAACTTGTGACGTTTCAATGTCAACTGACGTTACCGCACAGAACTTAAAATTGAGAAGTAATTTAATGATACGCAATAATAAAATTTGGTGAGCAAACCCAAACAGCATTTAAATAATTTAGTCAGCATACAAAGATTTTGTCTGCAATAATAAAAATCTGGCAGCAATCTTTGTTCCGGCAATAATTTTGATTGTGGTCAAAAATTAAATCATTAATAGGCAGCATACCAATAATACCATGAGTTTGCATAATGCATAATAAACATTCAGTCCGCAAAATAATTACTTGGTCAGCAAGATTTTATGATTGATCAGCAGAGAAAACATGTCTATATGCATTATATTTGATTGGTATGCGTATTTTAAATATGGTAAGCAAAATAACTAATAGCTTAAGTACTTAGATGTTTTCTTGATTATTTCAGTGATTATTTAGATCCAGACTGTTTCAGTGTGCAGTGTGTATAATGTAGGGGACAAATAAATTTATGGGAAATTAAGGGATCCCTTTAGGAAGGTTACATTTAGGTACGACGACGAGCGAAGCGAGGAGGAGTGTTAGGTAGAACCATGACCTTGCAACGCGCGAGCCGAGCGAGCGAAGCGAGCGTGCCGCGGCAGCGGCCGGCGAAGCGCCAGAACCGTGTTATGGCAAATAATTATTATATATTTTGCTTACTCTCTTAGTGCTTACCCAATTTTTATAAAACAGGAACATCTTATTGCTGCTTATATAATTAATATGCAGTACAAAAATAATTACAGCCATCCTGAATGACATAAGTTGCTGGTTGATTTTGAAATGTTTGCTGGCCATGAGTTGCTGACCAATTAACTATTTCTGCTGACAGATAATATTTTTTTGCTTTCCAATATGCTAATACTATGCTGACCTGTTAAATAACACCCCTTAAAATTTGGCGCCATCTCTGCAGAAACCACTTCAGGCAAAGTTTGTCCGGTAGCGATGATAAATGCGTCAATTTTCTTGATGGCCTCCAAACCAATGATTTTGCACAAAATGCATCTATTTTACCACGAACATTTTGCGATAGCGAACTTCGAAGGCCGTTACTCTACGTAAATCAACATGCTAAACATGAAAATATGCAGTATCATTGAAAAAGTATCAAAATATGCACTATCAGTGAAAAAGTGCCAAAATATATATGCATTTGCATAAATGCAAACATGCAAATGCATATAATCCGATATCTAGTAATTACGCTAGGTACGTTGCACTTTTTTTTACCATGGCGTGACGTCACAAGCCTCCACTCCGGAAGTTTGATACCTTTGTCGATGGTTAATTATTTCGTGAACCAAAAAACACGTCTCTTATTTTTTCCATAATGTAACTGACGGACTAAAAATGACTTTCAGCCAAGTCTCCTGTGGTGCATCCTTCTTGGCAATGATGGTGTCTCCAAAGTGGTAGACTCGAAAATGACGTGTAAAAGTGCTCTTAGGAGCCTATTTGCATTAATAAAGTTTTAAAAGTTTTTATTTTAATTTTGGACTAATTACCTAGAATGATGTATTTTGACACAGTATACGTGCCTACTGGTGTATATCGGAGTTTCGCAACATCGTTTTAAACCATTTCATAATCAACTACAGTCCCTAACTAACCAAGATTTTAAGTAAGAGTAGTATCGCGCATCTTTTTCTTACTCCTACTAAGGTAAACGCAGGTATTAACGACCCCCTTAAGGCAATTTTGAAATCAATGGCGAATTTTAAGTATACTGGCTATCTCCAGAGTTCTTTTATTATTTTTATACGCTAATTATATGTCTTTAGCTTTTATTTACTAAGTGAATTACTACCAATTACAAGAATATCATGGTAAAAATATTTTTTGAAGTGACAAAGTCGATTGTTGCTATTAGCGACCCATGATAACGGTCGTGATGCTATTAACGATTTTTAGGAAGCTATTGCCGATCGTAAGGAAGTGGTACAAAAACATTATTGAAAATAACTTATTAAAAACCAAAAATATATTAACACGTCTCGCTTCGATTGGATTTCCGTAGCAACCTCTCCTCGTGTATGTAGAACAAATATAAAAAAACTGTATTACCTATAAGTTTACTTTTTATTTTATTAAAAAAACCCTAGAATGAATAAAAAAACTTCCAAAATACAATTTCTAATACCTGAACTGTTCTTTTGAGCATATGCATTATGAAAAAAAAAAGAAATTTACAGCTTTACTTCGCTAACGGTTAGAGCATAGCTATTAACAAATTTTACTCAGTTACAGATAGACTCGCGGGTAACAACTAGTTTAGAAATAAAAAAATAGTGCGATCGGTAAAAGCTTCCCAATGTAACTATTACCGACCCAAAACCGACCACTATGGGTCGGTAATAAAATTTGTAAGTGTCGATGTAAAATGCATTACCGATTCATAAAAAAAACTTAGAATGTACTTCTTTGATTAACTCGATTGTAAAATACACTTCAATCTATTGGTATAATAAAATACAACAGTATCAAATCAGTCTTTGATAAAGAAATCATAATTTGTAAAAATTGCAATACAACATAAATATTCGGATGATATTATAGTTTTCACAACATTGTCAATGCAAAAATAAGAAAACTAGACAACATTGCATGGATCGTATATAGATTTACACAAAGCTTAGTTATTTGTGAATCAAATGGTTTATTGATAGTTTTGCTATCAGTTAATAAAAACATAGAAAAGAAAGAAAATCAAAATGTTATGTTGAGGCCATCACCGACCTATGGGTCGTTAATAGGATCCAACTTAAAAAGTCGTGAAGTTATTACCGCCCTATTTTAATTTGCAGATTTCCAATATAAAAGGACTTCTTTGTACTTAAGAGTGATAGCAAATTAATAGAACACACTTTGAAGAGTCAGTTGATTAAAATCCTGTATGCTTTGGCTTCATCGGTTTGCTTAAAATTGCTTACGCAGAATCGTCACCTTCTTACCTTGTGAAACAAGGGCTAGTATGACAACATCGGCTTCCACTCAGGTCCGCACAGAAACCGATACATTTTACCTCTATTACGTATTGTTATGCACATTAAAGTATAGTTAAACGACGGGCAACAAACGAGCGCGTGTGTGTGCTATACTTACTTCTAGCTAAACAGTTTTAGAATCGGAGAAATTGCAAATAACATTAATAGGTCGGTAATACCTGCAGATTTTCGATGGGTCGTTAATACCTGCGTTTACCTTACTCCTAATCTTGCAAAGTTAGATTCCATGGATTGTATCATTATATGTTTAAGGCTATGCACAAAATTGTGAGTGTATGTGTGTATCTGTGTTACGTCTTTAGTAAATTATCTTTACGCCCAAACAACGGTCAATTTTGGAAAAATCTACTATGCAGGAAGCTGATACCCTGGATTAACACATAGATTGATATTCTCAGAAAAATACATAGATCCCGTGGGGTTGCAATAAAACAAGCCTACGTTGACAGAGATGCGGGCAACAGCTACTAATATTGTAAATAAGTCAACCTCATGATGAGAAATCTCGTGAAGACCGAGAAGGACAAGCTTAGAGTACAGTCGCGAACCGGGATTGTTGAGCCACTTACCTATGTTTGTAACTTGGTCGTGTAATACTAATCCAATAGCTAACATCTAGTCGGTCACATCGGTCATTGATTACACGTCTAAATTGCGAACAGTGGCAAGTGGCTCAACAATCCCTGTACGCGATGGTACCGTGACTTGGCTCACGAGGAGACCGCCATGTGGGATGTGAACTCGACGGTCATTCATGTGATAGTTTTATGGTTATAGTTTCTTAAATCCTCAGGGAAATTGTTACGGCCATCAAACAAAACACCTTTCAGTTGTAAATGAAAGGTTTTTGGTGTATACGGATTTGTTTATAAAATAAATAATGAGGATAGGTTTACTAAATGCTTCAACTTGTATCAACGAGTTTGTGATAAAAGAATTACCTATTTATAAAACAAAAGCAAATAATTGTCTTCTATTTACGTTTCCTTATCTTCACAAACAACATCTGTTCAGGGTTTAGGTACCTAAAGTAGATTTGTTAAGTCATTGTTGGTATGTCCCTAAATGTAACAACTTTTCGTGAAATTTAAGGAATAGTTCATTATCATTTAAGTATATTTTGCTATAGAGGAGATTAAGGAAAATATTATAAATACATACGTATAAAATAAGTAGACATAGCTTTGTTATTGTTAAATGTGACTAAGGTCAAGACAATTTTGTGCTTTGATTCATAACATTTGGTGCTTCATAGCGTGATGTTTAAACTAACTACACATTAAAAGTGCCCTGTTACAATATAATACACTAAAAACAATATAGGTCCAAGTATAGCTCCTTGTGGCACATCGAATTTTGTTAGAAGCTGTTGCATGGTGTGATAGATAAATGAAATAATATATCTAGCTACGACTTAATACATTTAAAAGTGAAAATAATTGAGTAAGTTTCCAGCTTCGCTTTGGAAATTTACGTTAATAAAGATTGTGTGTTACCATACTGTAAGCTTATCATAAATTTGTTACCAATTTAAGTATTATTTATAATATGTCAGAAGTCACTTATTTATTTTATTTTTTTGGCATCAATCAACAGCAGTATTATATGTGCTTAGCCACTTCAGGATCATAGTGACTTTATGACAATGAGAACAGTATTTTTGAAGATCATAGTTTATTACTGGAGAATTTTCTTAAGGATAGGTGAGGATTTTACCTGACTGACTTGCACTGGTTCTGGCGTAATTGGCGGATCTTGACTTTCTGGGTTCGTTCTTGAGTTGGTGGTGCAGCGCTGCACTGTTTGTTGCGGTTTTATGGTTCTTTATTCACTTTGTTGAGGTTTTTAGATTTAAATTTGGGAGCGCGTTTGCTCCTGCGCGCGGTCAGTTCAAGCGGAGAGAGGCGAGAGAGGGGAGGGGGAGAGAGAAAGCGGAAGTAGGATTTTGTGTTGCAAGTTGAAAAAATAAGTTATGGGTGCGTTCGGGAATAAAGTGAAAGTGTGAGGCAGGGTTTATAGAAAGAATTGAGGAAGAGGAAATGTATATTGTAATAAATATAATGGCCAAACCAATTACTCTCATCATAAATTGGCTCACAGTCAAAGATTTGCATCAAAATGATCCCAAAATTATCTTTTCTTTGTTTTAATTTTAATTCTCCAGGGTCGCACTGAAAATCAGCGTTGCGGTTTCCCGTTATACCATGCTGAGTGCGGCCCTTTGACCCCTATTTGGCACGGTTTTTTTTTATTTGATAGCATGCATATCATTAAACTTTAAGAAAAGTTTATTTGTGTCTGTGTGTTCTTTCTTTCTTTCAAAATGAAAGCCATTATCTTCAATTACTCAATCACGTTCACTTTCGTTAATAAAATAGTAAAAAATTCCATACAATACTTAAATACGGGTCCAATCCAAACGATCCGTTAGAAAGCCTAAGAATAAAATATCGTAACTTACCAGACTTACAGGGAACAACTTATAACTGAGGTTCGTGAGGAATTCTTTCTTCTGAGGATCATACATGTCGGAAGGTTTGAAGCCCCTCTTGGTGACCAGAGCACTGTTGACGCTGGAGGAACT
Organism: Adoxophyes honmai; assembly: GCA_005406045.1. NCBI lineage: Eukaryota > Metazoa > Arthropoda > Insecta > Lepidoptera > Tortricidae > Adoxophyes > Adoxophyes honmai. Next base: position 67,475 of record BHDV01033753.1, on the reverse strand, counting down.
CTTGACATCATCATAACTGTCCCGATGGACAACTCTGTCATTGATGGAGCGGAAACTCGACATCTTATTCGAAGAATACTGACTCTCACTGATGGTCATCATTTTAACACAACACTAGTTACAAGTCTGGAGTCGACTGAGATCTAAAAAGAAGCGGTGATTAATGTTTGTGAGTGATTCGAGTGTGCGTGTTTGTTGTTGTGTGGGTGCACTTGTTCTCTATTCTTAGTTTTGGTCTATTTAAAAGGAGTGAAAGAGGAAAGTGTTTTTAAACTTGTTGATAGGTGTACTGAGCGTATAAGTCACTCTAGATAACGTTTAAAATTATGCTGTTAATTCTGTAGTACTGAAAACTCTAGACACCTATTGACGGAATTTCGATATAGTTAATATTTCGAACAACAGTTTAGTTTGCTTTGTGTTTTGCGTTGTTTATAATGTTCATCAAGGTAACGAGATAAATCAAATAGATTCTGTAAAGTAAAGCAAGTTCAAATTCTAAATATAACAATTAAATCATTGCACTATGCGTTTAAAATTACACAAACAAACAAAAAACAAAATGGCGGACAAACGGCGCACGCGCCTGCGCTTTCAAGCACTAACGAATAACACAACGCACTCGTTTTGAGTCAAATTGCGTCGCAATAAGACTGATTTTCGTTAGTTTTCGTCGGACGTGTGTTCGCGGTGTGAAATTTACAAACTGACTAAAATAAGTCCTGAAACTCCGTTGCATAATACGCAGAAAGCTCGGAGTGTAGGGCGACCAAGCCATTTGGTTAAAACCAGGATAGCCCAATAGATAGAGCGTCACTGTAGTCCAACAGTCCCTAGGAATAAGTCAACAGTCTCGAGTAACACACACAGACACGATAACGAGAAGAAAACGAGATCTCGGAACAGTTGGGAGCAGTCCGAACGCGGTTGACGTGGGCTAGAAACGCGCACCTCTGAACTTTAATAAATATACTTTCTAAAAATAACATACATACATATTCTCACGCCTGTATTCCCAAGAGGGGTAGGCAGAGCACATGAATACAAAAATCCAGTGCCACGTTTAGCAATTACAGGGTAACCAGATGGTTAAACGAGAGGTTGCTAGCCCATCGCCCACAATACACTAACCCTTTCCCAGAGTCGACTCTTACGACACCCACAGGAAGAAAGGGGGAGGTGCTATTCTAACCCGGCACCACACGGGGCCGGGGGTTTTAATAAATAAACTTTCTAAAAATAATTTAATAATTTATAATAAATAGTAACTTAATGCTATGAATGCAATACAATAGTATAATTCCGTGCCAAATAGCGCCAAAGGGCCCGCACTCAGCATGATATTGCGGCACACCGCAACGCTGATTTTCAGTGTATTAATTCGTCGCATGCCGGATGCGGCAACCGCATGTGTGAAGGATACAGTATGTCTAGTATGTTCATTTCGATGGTGCAGTCGTTAACGAATTCGTTTGCGAGTTGTCGCGGAATGTATGGAGACTTGTCGACCGTGGCAGTTGTGCAAACGTTCCGCTGGCGGCGCTGTCTCGCTTTCCATACAATTTTGCGATAACTCGTAAACGAATTCGTTTACGACTGCACCATCGAAATGAACATACTAGACGTACAGTAGTCGGCCGTATGTTGCGAGCGGCAGCTGTCACAGCCTGACTAGTGACGACGGTCGTTGGACAGTCTAGTAAAAAGACGATGTTTCGTGACCGGTTTAGGTAAACGACTCAGTGTAGGTACAGAGAGTCTAGTGTATTGAAAACGATGATGAATTCTATATCGATTTCGTTTGCGATTTAACGCGGCATTGTATGAAGACGTGTCGACCGCGGCAGTTGTGCAAACGTTCCGCTGGTGGCGCTGTCTCAGTTTAAATACAATTTTGCGATAACTCGCAAACGAATTCGTTAACGACTGCATGATCGTTTTGAACGCACTAGACGTACTGGTCGCACGGTGAGCATAGCAATATATTTTATGGTCTATTGTGTATTCGAGGAGCGAGGGGGTGGACGACGACACGTTATTGGTAGATTAGCCGCACTTTCCCTCCCTGCGCTGCCTCTGATGCGCCGATTACCCGCACTAGTTTTTCCGAGCGATCTTAAACCACCGCGCGATGTATTCGCCGCTGTCCTCAGCAGGATGCATACTAAAACTAAAGCCCGTGTGGTGCCGGGTTAGAATAGCACCTCCCCCTTCCTTCCCGTCCGTCGGTATCGTAAGAGTCGTCTCTGGGAAAGGGTTAATGTATTGTGGGCGATGGGCTAGCAACCTGTCACTGTCACCGCAATATCACGTTTACCCATCTGGTTACCCTGAAAATTGCTAAACGTGGCACTTGTTTTTTTTTTAATTTATGTGCTCTGCCTACCCCTCTTGGGAATACAGGCGTGAGAATATGTGTGTAATAATACTAAAGACTATCCGTATGAGTTTCCACACTGGAGACACCCTACTGTCCAACCATTGCCAGTGTCTAATTCGAGACAGTGTTTCGCCACCAGCGGCCGTTTTGTAAGATATTATATTATCCACGGTTAGCGTGATTGCTTGCACTCTTTGATTTTTATGTATGAAATCACAATACAACATACATACATACTGTCACGTCTGATCCTAAATAAGGAAAACTGTGTACAGTATGTGCCCCCACTTACCTATCCAGGCAATTCGGTGTTTTGAACGCGCACCACTACTAATACAAAGTTTGTCTAACTATTTTTAGCGAAATATTAATATCATGAACTACCTCATTTTGATTTTGCTAAAAATAGTTAGACAAACTTTGTATTAGTAGTGGTGCGCGTTCAAAACACCGAATTGCCTGGATAGGTAAGTGGGGGCACATACTGTACACGGCTCTAGCATAAGTAATTTTAGGTTCAATTGGATGGCGCACGATTCTAGCATTGTTTTAAGTTTAAACATCTAAAATTGTAGATGAAAGAAGAACAACAGTGACAGCTGGTTGCCTAAAGCATGTTTAAAGTGTTTAAACCCTCTTGACACCTTTTACGACATCCATGGAAGAATGGAGAGGTAATATTCTGACCCAACACTGCACGGAGAATACAACGTTGTACCTCCTTAGCCTACCTAATAAGGAACTATACTTAACACAACACAATACAAACGAGAACTGAATAACGTGAGGTTAACTACTTAGTGTGCATAAAAAATTGTGCATTCAGTTTAATGGTTAAGTAGCAAATGTTATTTTACTTATAGTGATATAAAAAATACACTCGCGTCTCTAAGTATACTGAGATTAGTTTGATATGGTGTTGGGCCTTTTTTGGGGTAATGTATATGTTATGGACCAAGTGATAAATTGGGCACTATGCATAATGCCCGGGCATTATGAATAATGCCCAATATGAGCGGGC
>BHDV01033753.1:35891-58625 GCA_005406045.1 Adoxophyes honmai | reverse complement strand
CAGCAGCGTATTCAAAAAATTCCGAGATCTCTTCTGTGTCATTCCGAACTTAATGCGAGCGAAGCCGCGGGCAAAAGCTAGTCTCTCTATATTCCTTGACTGAAAATCTCATAACAAAATTAAAAAGTTCTGCTAATACCATTGTTAAAATTTTCAAATTACGTGACATGTACAAAACAGCAGATTACCTACATTGCTAGCAACTTTACTTTTCCTAATATTCAGTCTATGCCATATGAGCGGATATAACAAAACGCTCATAAGTTGTCTTATCCGTAGAAGCCAAATCGTCGAAAGATTTAATAAACTGCCATGAAGTACAAAAACTACCACGACAGAGTCCTTGATTTAAGAATGCCATATAAGCGCTAAAACTACCACGACAAAGTTCCTAACCACATTTAGATATTTTTCCAGCTGGCTATACACTTCACTTGCATTTTGTAACAATTCGGTAGTTCACTAAAAAAAACTATTCAGTCCGTTAGATTACAAAAAAATATTATACACGTACTTTTTTTTTTAATGTCAAACATGAAATTACCAGTGTAGTGCTCTGGAGTTTCGAAGGACGTCACTACATGGTACAATTGTTACCACGGTGTGACGTCACAAGCCCCCTCCGGAAGTTTGATAATATGTACAGTGTGTACATTTCATACGGGCGCATATTTTGATGCCAATTAGTGTTGGTCTTAAACTATACATTTACATAAATTTCGTTAATTAATTGCGTCGTTTTTTTTCATACAAAATAATCGAGCACGCAATGTACTGTTTATTAATTACACCTTAACTTAACGACTGATTAATGTAATTTGTCAAGTCACGTCAATTAAGACGCAATACATTGCTGCTCGGTCGTACTTTAAAAAATAATTAACTCATTATTTATTAAGCTATTTAACAAAAATGTTTTCACATATGATTTGTACGGTCGTGAACTATATCTGGTTTAATTATGCGCCCGAATGAAATGTACACACTGTATATGTCGATGTTTAATTATTTGACAAACCAACAACTACGTTTCATATTTTTCCATAATCTAACGGACTAAATAGAATGTTACATTTTTAACACGGTTGGTACTTGGTACACAACTATTCCCAAAAATTTATTAGAAAACAATTTAATAAAATATAATATAACTCACCAACTCGAAGGCAAATCCTAGCGTAGCCATCGCTATCTTTGTCTCAACTGATCCCAGATTTTAATCGGGTTAATATATTTTTTTTTAGATCAAACGGCTGTCAGAAACACGTGTTAACCCGCTATTCAAGAAGGACGTAAGCGCCGTACGGTTTCTTCAAGCGTCTGCTTTTGTTCAAGTGGGTGACGCGAGCTTCCGCTTTTTCTAGTAACAATTGGTTGCTTTGTGAACGTTGTCTCGGGGTTGCCATGGTTCGTGATTTGCTGAGTTTGCTGGATATTTAGGGGGTTTACTTACACACTAGCCAATTAATTCCTGACCTACTATAGAACCTATTTACAGTACTTAACCATTTGACTTTCCATGTGGTGTCGAGTGTGGAACAGAATAACACTGCCAGCTCAAAACCATACTTAATATGTTAGAAGTGGCCACGAAACTTGAAATAGTCATGGTTTTGTCTATGTAGCGTTTCGTGTGCTCTGCCTACCCCATTTGGGTACATTACATAGGCGTGATATGTATGTTACTTACACTCGAACCAATTGATTCTTGACCCACCATAGAACATACAATAAACGTTTGACTTTGCATTGCTTGACAAAGGAAATCTTTACTACGTTTATTACAACGTTTTTTGATGGGTCAGAAATGAATTTGTGGTGTCGGGTTTAGAATAACTCTTCCATTTTTTCCGTGAGTGTCGCAAGAGGCGACTAAAGAAATAGGTTAAGGTACTTTTTAGACGTCAGTCTAGCAATCTGTCACTATTTTACAGTCAAGGAAATCGATAGCTGTGCCACTTTGAACCTTTTCATAATGAGATTCGTATTGCTTTGATTAGTAGATAGTATGACATGTCACAGTGACATGTACCTATGTCTTAAGACTTAAAACTTAAAATGTGTTTAAAATGGTTAGGTACAGTCGACCAAGAAATTGGTCTACCCCCTCAAGATCGATATTCATTTGAACCTCATGAAACAACAAGGTCGATTTCCCCTCGCCATATTATGACAGTGACAATGTCAACCTTGTGATAATTTTGATCTCACAGAAACTTTTGTCAAAAGTGGTAGACCACTTTCTTGGTCGACCGTCCGATACGAGGAATACTTTAGTTAGTTGATTAGTAGTATTTCCCATTTGATTAAGATGCATTACAAATTGTAGAAAATGTAAAAATGTGAGTTATGTGTTGCTCCGATCACGAGTAAGTATAACTTACGATGTGTGTCGCATCGAAGTATAATGATAGAAGGATGGAAACGGTACAAGGTAGACCAATAAAACAAATCATAAAATAAACAAATTTTAATTTATTGATATAATAACTAAAAAAAATATTTTACACAATACATTATAATTAGTATTACACCACTAAGAATAATTATTTTAAACATATCAAAGATGTGGACTAGCAAATAAAAATAACTTATACAAATCCTTGAGGAGTGGAACAGTACGGGTCGTCCCTATTATTCCAAAATGGAGGAAGCTTCGAAAATCTTTGATTTTGAAATATCCCAATAATTTCGCGTGATGCTGTCAGGCCGTAGAAAAAGTTCATCAATATAGCACGATACTTTATCACGCGTACATGTCCAACTAACCACGAGGTAATGGACGCATATTCTGAAACGCTAGTCGTCTCTACTGGGTCTCATTATTGAACCTTTAGTCCGTCTGCTACTGTAGAAGCTATACGCCTCTATCTCGATACAATATTAATTAACAGTAAGGTTAAACATGGCAGTCCATTCCAATGTAAAAGTGAGAAAAATTGGTCTGAATAGAAAACAAACGGGAGCCTTCAAACTATCCATTAAATAGTAAATATTATACATATATCCATAACGCTATGTTATATTTAACTTCATCGTACACCGATCGGAAAAGAAGCCGTTACAGTACAAAACAATTGGTTTAATTTTTAAAAAAGTCTTAAAACTAGGCGTAGATAGCATACCAGAGCTAACTCCTTATTTTTTATCTGTCCAACGGTTTTGGCTGTATGCTACGCGTCCCTTAGCCAGCGGCGTTCTGGAAAAAATCATAACGTCAAACCAACTAATCGTTGGATAGATAAAAGCGCGCCAAAACACCAGACAAGAGATGCATGCCCCTGTTTAGATAATCAATTCGCTCGAAAGGGAACCGAAGAGGGCGTTTTTAAATGTAATCGAAAATTTGTGCTCGTATAAAATCAGTATGATGTATATAAAGACATCGGAGCAAATTGCTTGATATGCTACAACGTCGCATCCATCTTTCGTCTCAGAGTTAACCGACGGTATAGGCCGCATTGGATACACCAACACGCAACTATTTGTGCTGAACTTAACCTGTTTGAGCTCTGAAAATAAGGTTCACAGTTGCCTCTCACAAAAACTGCTTCCATGCACGTTGCGTAGTCCATGCAGTAATCATAAACTGATCTTTCCATACACACATTTGTTGTTCAAAACTACGATATTTGGTTTCCCTGTGACAAGAGCATGTCTTTATGAGAAGCAACAAATACCTAGCAGTGTTGATGTATCCAGGCTATACCCAGAACCCGGTAGCTTCCCACCGCCGTACGAACATCTAACTTTATATCATAACCTATCTAGGACAAAAAAGGCTTACTTTAAAACCGAAAAGGTAAAGAAAGCCTACGCTATGTGCTTACGAACCCAACAAATACTGCAATGCAAAATGTATACTTACCGAAACTAAACATGACACCGATTGGGATAGCAACACAGAATGTTTTGAGTTACAAATGCTTGTACCTTAACAATACCTATAGCTAGCCTTACCCTAGAATGAACCGACGTGCCCGCTAGATGTAGTATCTTGCACGTGAAATGGTAACTGATCTATCCGGATGGTAAGTACTATTGTTGGCTGTGCAAGATTATCGCGGGATGAAAGGATCAGTCCTCATATTAAAAAAGGAGCATTGGTAAGTGATTTAATCGCGTGTTAAGTTTACGGACCGTTGCGCTCAAAATGTAAGCTTACGATATCATAGTGTGGCCGTGGCCTATAAAATGGGCACGAAGAGCGGTACCATATTTTAAGTTGGATTAAGTTATAAAAAGTTGCGATTGTCTTGTAACCGCTGCGAAAAGTCGCTCTCAGTTTTTGAGAAACGGCCAAGAATTACGAACTAGCGTAGCGGTTTTACCCGCCTGTAAATTTTCACTAGTGAAAAACGGCAAGCGCCGTTCTCCGTTCATTCAAGTGGTGAAATACGATAAAAAAATAACAGTGTGTGACATTGATAAATTAATATATTGCATTATGTCAAAGTGTAAATTACAATGTTCGTAAAGTCTAGCTTTTGGAAATATAAAATAATATCGAATTCTTCGGAACTGGGCAGTTTTTACAAACTAACTACAGCTTTAGGACTCCAACGTCAGTAGGAAAACTCAGTGTAATGTGAAAACTGCCCAGTCCCAAGATAAACTAAGGAAACGAAACGAAAATCAATAATGAACTTTGATCCGCTCGAAGAGATCTTTACAAGGAATCTCGCATTATACAATAAAAACGGGTGTCGTCTTAATCATACGGTACATTACATATTAAAATTATAAATTAGCTCCATCCATTACAATCAGTGACAAAATAATAATTCTCATACAATAAATTACACATAGATACATTAATCATAATATTTGGTTCTTTAATTATAGTTTTTAGAACTTGTACGATTGTTGTGCGATTTATCAAATGAAGATCCAAACTTAAGGTTCCAACCATTCCGCTGTTACATTATATATTAACAAATGCACGGACCATAGACAATGGTCCGTTCGACGCGAATATAAAGCGTCCGTCACACGGTAGCTCGACATTTCACGTTCGTGTGGCAGACGCTTTACCAAGATATATATGTTGAACATAAATACGGATAGTACTAATAAAATTATGTTAATACGACGATAATTTACACAATAAATTTGCATTCAAGCTTTATGACACGATCGGTAAAGCTAAGTCAAAGGGGGGCCGGTGCTAGGCACGCCACCTTGCGGCGATCATTAGGACTCATCTAAATTCGTGACCATTTCGCCCCAACATCAATAACTCCCCTCAAGTGATTAACTGAAGACAGTAACTGTATGCAGCTATCGAAATTGAGAGTACTAGTTCCAGAAATAAAAGTCACATCAATGTACCTGCGCAGAATGCATTTGAATACGTTTTAGCCAATCATAATGCAGTGCTGCGGCAAAATCTTTACCGGCCATTGGCTAATATACTGCGCGACGCCGGCAACTCCGGCGCCCGCCTTGCCTGGCGAGATGAGCGAGAGAGAACGATTTCAACTGTAATTGCAAATTCTACCTTATGTTTAAAGATGTAAGGTTTTTATTGGTCATACATTCGATTTCATTCGGCATTTGTCTGCTCGTCGGCGCAGCTGAAGATTGCCGATGTAACTTACATTTGTGGTACCTGTACTTCAAATGTCTGCCGCTACATTCCAACCGCAAGCGGACAGTACCAACCACCGGCCCTTACTGTATTATTCCGAAAAGAAAAACATACTCACCACGTCCGGCCACGCCGGCAGACGTACATATATATAAGTATATCGTGAACAAATCATAGGACACACACACAGCCACTCATACTACCCTCCCTAGCTTGTTTAAATGCCTCGTACTACTAAAAATAAATAAAGTCGGGCCTGGTCCGTGGGCCTGCTTATCGGTAAATATAAAATTATAAACGGCCGTTCGGCTGGTGTGGGGAGGGAGGGGACAGGGAGGGGGGCTTAGTTCCAGATGCGCAGGAACGAGTCCCAGGATCCCGTGGCGACCGCCATCCCGTTTTCGGTGACGCCGAGGCAGGAGACGCGGTTGTCGTGGCCGGCTAGGATGCCTGCGGACAAAAACCAGGTTTAAAAAGAGAGAAATATAGAAAGAAAGAAATTGACTAAAGGACGGTCGACGAGCGCAGCGAAATTCGAGCGTTGGCTCGCTGCTATCTATCTCTGTCGCACGCATGTAATATTGCCCTCGCGCTCGCAGTGCGACGCACGTGCTCAAGTGTGGGTGTGAGGGGCAATATTATATATCAGAAATTTGACACAGATAAAACATTTTTGGTGCATCTAAAAATACATTAAGCATCAAATAAATAGTAACTTAACAATATGCATGCAATAAAATATGATAATTCCGTGCCAAAGGGGTCGCACGCAGCATGATATTTTTCATCAATGCTAACTTTCAATGCAACCCTGTTTTGTTGTTTTTTAGTGTCAGGTCAATGAAAGCTGCCGTCAACGTTAACACATTTGCTGCCACCTCAACTTTACGCTTGAAGCTCCAAACGCAGACAGGCGCGTTTGCACGACGGTATCGGTTTTAATATTCCAAATAGGGTAGACGACAAAAAAAATATTCAGTCCGTCAGATAGAATACCAAAAATAAAGTATTTTACAACCAAAAAAAAAACAGTAAAACAGAGCTTAAGTTTCGGGTGACGTCACTATATGGTACTACTTTTACCTAGGCGTGACATCACAAGCCTCCACTCTAGAAGTTTGATGATCTATTTATACTATACCTTTGTCGATGTTATCGATAGCAGAATGGATTAGTTCGTCGTCGATCGATGGCAGATGTGACTATTTCGATGTCGATATATGGAAAATGGATTATTTCGATGTCAATCTGTGGTAGAATGGATTAGACGACACCGTCTGATGCCATTGAACCCGATCTGTCTAATAATGCCCTTAGAAGGTAGTCAAAAGCTCACTAACCGGCGCGTTCGCTCTTCATCGAGTCCCAGACGTTGCAGTTGAAGTCGTCGTACCCGGCGAGCAGCAGCCGGCCCGACTTGGAGAAGGCGACGGACGTGATGCCGCAGATGATGTTGTCGTGCGAATACATCGCCAGCTCCTGGTCGGCGCGGATGTCGAACATGCGGCAGGTCGCGTCGTCGGAGCCCGTCGCGAACGCGAAGCCGGATGGGAAGAACTGGGGACGAATTGTTGTGATGGTTAAACACGTTTGATTGATACACACGAGTGTCAAATGTATAAAGGAAAGCGCGAGATAGACTATACCTATCACTGTCTTAGTAGACGTCAGAAAATGACTCCAATATATGATTCTTTTATTTCAAAGTTAGAAGAAGGGATGGGACAAATATTTTACCATTTTGGAAGTCTCTCGCGCAAATTAAACAGTTAAAAAACCTAGCTAAGTATCATTTTTGCAGACCTATCCATAGATTCCCCACATGTATGGTTTTAATGGAAAAAAAACGAATTTCAGTTCAAAGTGTCGGGAACCACTAAAAATCATCGTTTTTTAATACGGTTCACAGAATACATCGATCTACTTACCAAGTTTCAACAGCATAGGTATAGTTTCGGAGAAAAGTGCCAGTCATACAGACAGACAGACATGACGAATCTATAACGCTTCCATACTTCCCCATTCGTCTACGGAACTTTAAAATCGTCTACAACGATTCCGTTGCCATTCGTCTACGGAACACCAAAAAGAATCCCCACTTACCGTGACAGCGTTAATGTCGCTCTCGTGCCCCGGGAAGGTCTGCTTGCACTGGCAGTCGCGTATGTCCCACAGCTTGGCGGAGGCGTCGCACGCGCCGCTCACGAACGTGCGCTGGTCGGGCGCCAGCGAGAGCGACATACGACTGTCTAGACACAACCCATCTACAAGGGTGCCTTTTTTACTACCTCAAAAAGATGTTTCGGTGGCCGGGGAAGCTCTGCTTGCACGGACGGAGAGACAGACATGATGAATCTATCAGCGTCCCATTTTTTTACCCCAAAAAGTGTGTTTCAAACCCGAAAAAGTATGATTTTGACCCAGAAAGTATGGTTTTGACCCAGAAAGTATGGTTTACCCCAAAAAGTAATTTTTTGCCCCAAAAAAGTACTTTTTTGACCCAAAAGTACTTGTTATTACCCCCAAAAAGTATATTTTGACCCAAAAAGTATTTTTTTGCCCCAAAAAGGACACTTTTGCCCCATTTTTCTTACCGTGACAGCGTTGATGTCGCTCTCGTGCCCCGGGAAGGTCTGCTTGCACTGGCAGTCGCGTATGTCCCACAGCTTGGCGGAGGCGTCGCAGGCGCCGCTCACGAACGTGCGCTGGTCGGGCGCCAGCGAGAGCGACATGACGTCGCCGGTGTGGCCGGTGAACTGGCCGCACTGCTGGCCGGTCTCGATGTCCCAGAGGGCGCTGCGAGTGAATTAATGAAGATCATTGTTTGCTTTATAATTAGAAAAATGTTGTAGAGGTAATTTTTTTGTGCCGTGACATGTCTAAGCTATATATCGTCCTATTACTGAAAATACTTGATCTCTGCAAGAACATAATTTTCAGATAGTCAATTTAATGCTAATCCATCTTTTTTATATTAAAATCTGTATAAACGTATCCTTGTTTTCGTGTAAAAAATACAGGCCCTAATACAAAAAAGGTGGTCGAACATTGAATTGATTATACCTGAAGTTGATATTCTTGCAAATAGCAGGTATTTGCACTATTTGCAGTAAAGGACGATATAATCACGTGCAAAAATTTGTATCTTCTATCTAACTAAAGTGTAAACTGTTGAACACCTACAAAAAAGGAAAAGGTCTACAAAAAAAGCTGTGAATGTTGTATACTAAGACAATCTGTAGTACAGTCAGCGTCTGATACATGTATACACTTTAGTACCTTTTCTAATTAACCTCATATTTGAACTCTCGCATGAAATTGTCACTGCGATCACAGTGACAAAGTACCAAAGTGTAACCATGTATCAGACGCTGACTGTACTTAGATAAGCACTGCACCCCCGCAAACCCGTTGGGGGTCAATGGGATTATTTTCAAATGTCATTTGGGCATGCTAAGTTCAAAACTGCTTCAAAATTTTTAACAACTCAGTTCTTTTTCGTCTCAAGTTATTGACACTAGAGATCACTATTATTTTTTGTTCAAGGAGTGTTGGAAGTAGCCCTCACCAGGTCATGTCTCCAGAGCTGGTCAGGATCTGGTTGTCATCGAGGAAGCGGCAGCAGGACAGGTACCCGGAGTGGCCGGGCAGTTCGCGGGACACACGTACGTTACCCTCACGAGTCTTCAGGCTGGAACACAAGATAATATGTTAGTAACCTTCTTGCACGGGGGCCAATCAACTATTTTGTGTTGTTATTCTGTCCCGTAAGTCTGGGGACAGCTGTAATAAAGTTGCTTAGAAGTTGTAATTTAAGTCCCGTTTTATGCTCAGGAGATGCGCCATAAAAAAAAATGTAGAAAGTATCAACTTAGAGCGGACTATATTATAGGAAATCACAATTTTACTCGGTGACTCAGGAGACGTTACCATGGCAACTAGGGACATAAAATACATAGTTGATCGACCCAAGGATCGTATGGGGCATCTGGCGGATACAACTGGGGACCGAAGAGCTGGCAGCTTCCTCGCTCAACGCTAGCATTGCGATACAGCGAGGAAACGCTGTCAGTATCTTCGCGATGCCTCGGGGGTGCCCTTTCTAAATATAAGTTTAGTTTGTAGTTATAAGCCGGTACTGATAAAAATCAAGTACGAGTGGGTAGTTCGAAGAACCCGAGCTGCGAAATTTTTGCGATGCCCTGCCTCAGTCTACACGTGACCACGAGTGCTGAAATGCCGAGATAACTAAAATCATACCCATACGTCATTAAGTCGCAATCGCAAGTAAAGTTTAGTTGCGACGGCCGGATAGCCCAGCAGTTAGAGAACCTGACTGTGAAGCTTAAGGTTCCGGGTTCGATCCCCGGTCGGGGCAGATATTTGTATGATGAATATGAATGTTTGCTTTCGAGTCTTGGATGTTTATCTATATATAAGTATGTTTATCCGTTATCTAGTACCCATAACACAGGCATTAAATTGCCTACTTTGGGACTAGGTGACTGGTGTAAAAATTGTCCAGTGATATTTTTTTTTAAGTTTCTAGGAAAGGTTTTTTTTTTTAAGTTCAATAATCTGAATAAAAATATTTGTTGATACTAAAGACGCTTGTTGATACTAAACACGTTAAACCAAAAAGCCGTACTCATAATAATATTCACGACAGACGGTAACATTACTAACATCCGAATGTGGTGACAATGCTACTCTGAGTCACAGGCAGTCATATCTCTAGGCCTTTTCCTGTACTGACGCCTTAAACGGGCTTACCGAAGTAACTTTTACGCAATGCACGCAGAATAACAAATGACTCGAACTGCACTATTGGTAAAAGTCAAAGGTACAATAGGGATGTTGACTGGGTTAAATATTATAGGCAGTGATCGGATCTTGGATGCAATTTCCCGGGGTTTAGGTCCATAATATTAAGATGGATATGACTTACAACCCCGCGACTTTTTTGATATTTTATTATCATTACAAAAAGTAAACAATTACCTATGATCAACCTCTTTTATTAAATGAAATGACCACTTGAAATAAGCAGTAGATAATGTCTTGACTGATATTGTCATTCAAATTGAGCCCTGCATATAAAATTCTCAACATTATCGACAAATAATAATAATTTTATTACAAATATCCATTATTTAGACAATTCTAGTGTTCTTTAAGTGTGCAAATATTAATTGACGCTTTTTTTAATTTTAGACCACTATCCAAAATCCTGGGAAATCCCGAGGCACATCCACGATAAGCATAACTTTTAAGGTCGTTCACCCCAAATTGCATCCTAGATCCGATCACAGGTGAAAAACTTAGCTAAGTCACCTGTTGTATGTGTGAGTAACGTGTACGAATACACATTCTACTTTCAAAATTTGAAATATGTCGTATGGTTTGCATACTCATTATTTGCTTATCTTTCAAGTTTGATTATTCCTGTCCACTTTAGATTATGACTGTCACAATACGGTATAAATATTTCTCAATTTAAAGTAATTGTTTTCGGATTTCTGCGTCGTTAATTGCAAACTGTACACAACTACATACAACAGGTGACTTATTTAAGTTTTTTACCTATAATTCTAATTAATCCGTTACTTAGATTATGGAAAAATATGAGACGCGTAGTTTTTGGTCTATTAAATGAAAATCGTAGGCAAATGAGGTCTGTCGCTACACCATTTTACCGATCTGCGCCCCTGTGTGCTAAAAGGTTGCCGACCACTGCTCTAAGGGGATCGCACCATCAAAAAGGTTGAAAAACACTGCGTTAGAATAGCGCTGCAGGAGACAAGAGACTAACAGCACAGAATAGGCAAAAGTAACGTACAGAAGGACCCAGAAGGGTACAGGTACCCCTGAACACGTTTAAGCGTAATAATGCTGTCTCTTTCTACCAATAACTGCTCGCCGTAGACCTTTTACCGAGTCTCCCGCGTAGGTACCTAAACTGCGAAATGGAACTCCACTAGCATGGCACAATGCGATAGAGAGACAGTACCCGTCCATGTCTAACCAGAGGCGTCAGACAGAGACAGAACCTTACCTGTAGATGGAGCAAATGTTGTCGAGCCCGCCGCAAGCCACGTACGAGCCGGAGGGCGCGTACGCGCAGGTCATGACCCAGGAGGAGCGCAGCGGGATCGCGTGCACCTTGTTGGTTGTGTGGCTGTCCCACACTATCAGCTTGCCGTCCTGCGAGGCGGATACCAGGTTCCTGGGGACAATATGGGATTATTGTACAACGTTTTATACAATGAGCCAGGTAAACAATGTAAATTATTAAAGGGAAATATATTGCAAACCCTAGTAAGCTGTTACTTAATATTTTCTTTATTGAAAACTGTGTCATTTTGTAAAGTAATACTTTTTGGAATTTAGTTATAGAAACAAATGCTACTTTCCATTATTTTCTCATGACAATGATCGTTCTGTGTTGTGTCGGATTCAGAATAACATCTCCACTTCTTCCGTAGATATCGTAAGAGGCGTAAGGATATATTTACGGTATATTTTAGGCGACAGGTTACCAACATGTCACTATTGTACGGTGGGCCAAGGAAGTGGTCTACCACTTTTGACAAAAGTTTCTGTGAGATCAAAATTGTCACAAGGTTGACATTGTCACTGTCATAATATTATGGCGAGGGGAAATCGACCTTGTTGTTTCATGAGGTTCAAATGAATATCGATCTTGCGGGGGTAGACCAATTTCTTGGTCGACTGTACCCGGTAACTTAAAACGGATTGGTGCACGCGGGACCCGCACCGCATTGCTATAAAACGATGCTCTAGTTCCTCACTTGTGCTCCCTCTCTGGGCGCCCGTAGCAACAGCCCGTACGGGTATTCCGAACAGCTGAGAACCCAGCTTAAGGGCGCTTGTGCACTACCATGAATTTTCCGGTCCGGCCATCCGGGTTTTTACTGTCAGTCGCGCCGTCCCGCTCACGTTAATACTATTTCATGCAAGAGCAAGCGAGACGAAACATTAAGTAAAAAGCCGGACCGGAAAATTCATGGTAGTGCACAAGCGCCCTAAGAAACATATTCTAGGAGTGGCCACAAACCACGACTTGGTTTTGTCTATGTATGCTCTTCCTACTAGGGAATACATGCGTGACGTATGTATGTATCTACATATAACCAATAACAGGGAAAACCCATCACAAACCACAGTACAACAGCGGCTAGTTACATCATAATTTATAATTTATGGTCATGGCACGCGACCCCTTACTAAAGTAATTACGGATCGGTTTCCCCATAATACGTACTATATAACCAGGGTTGCCAACCCTATTTTAACGATTTGTACATTATTTTAGGTAATTGAACTCTATACACTATCTTTAAAAACAATAAAGTACAGAAAGTAACAAATTATCTAGGTTTATTTCCGTAAAATACGTATAACATTTTTTTCCTATAAAACAACATTAAAATATTCCCAACTATAAACGACATATAAAAGACGATTCTAGCATCGTCCCCAAGACGCTGGCTGGCTTTTTCGCTAAACGAAATTTATCGATTAATGACGAATTTGATCCAAAGTGCTAAAAGTAACAAAATGTATGTTTTTGAAAGTAAATAAACCTGCCAAGTACGAGTCGGACTCGCGCACGAAAAAAAACTGCAAAAAATCAGAATTTTTGTATGGGAGCCCTTAAATACTAATTTAATTTTTATTCAATTATTTATTTTTAAAGAAGATATTTAATTAAACATTCTGTGAGCATTTCAAGTATTAACCTGTTACAGTTATTTAAATAGATCCAAAATAGAAAAAAAAAACACGTTTTTTGTATGGGAGCCCCCCTTAAATACTTATTTTATTTTATTTTAATTATTTCCTTTTAAAGTAAGTATTTAATTAAATATTCTGTGAGCATTTCAAGTATTTACCTGTTACGGTTATTTAAATAGATCCAAAATAGCAAAAAAAAAAGACACGTTTTTTGTATGGGAGCCCCCCTTAATTATTATGATAATTTTAATTTTAGTATTTGTTGTTATAGCGGCAACAGAAATACATCATCTGTGAAAATTTCAACTCTCTAGCTCTCACGGTTCGTGAGATACAGCCTGGTGACAGACAGACGGACGGACGGACGGACGGACGGACGGACGGACGGACAGACAGACAGACAGACAGACAGACAGACAGACAGCGAAGTCTCAGTAATAGGGTCCCGTTTTTACCCTTTGGGTACGGAACCCTAAAAATTAAATACTTAATAAAGTACTCATTTTAACATCATGTACTTTATTCTTACCTCAAAAGTACTTTTAACTTGAAAACAAAAAGGTGGCAACCCTAGATATAACTAAACCAATGACAGTTGGTCACGAAATCTCCGTGGAACATATCCCTATCTCCTTCTGACAGTACCTTAGTAACTAACGTGTGAAAGGGACGCATAGTGAATTAATCGCACATGCGCAACAGTTCTTGGCTACGATTTTAAAATCGTGTACATCAAATTGTAGTTGAAATTGTGGGGCATATACAGGTTTTGTAAGTAGTACGACAAAATTAAGTTGCATGGTCAGATCGGTTTCCAAATAAAATGAAAAAAGATTAGTAAAAGTGCCACCATACTTAGTTTACATTTTGCCGTCGGCATTTCATATAACCGCGAGCGTTAATAAACTGACGACGCCGTATGTAAACGGCGGAATTTTACAATATGCCTGCGACTGACGGCTCGATAAAGGAAATCTATTTATTGTGACGCTTTATGATGGGTCAGGAATCAATTAATTCGACAGTACATAGAGGGACAAGAAAACAGAGGTGTCACCCTAAATCAGAAGGCCTTGGAAGTTGTTAAGTGTGGCTCCTCTGTCCGAGACAGTTTCGCCCCAACTTAGTTGTTTGCTTGCGATGGATAAGTTGCGTGATTGGGGGAATCAGTGCCATTAATAAGCTTAGCTAATTAGTAGATTCAGCAGATAAATTAACAAAAAACTTTTGGCTACGCATTTCGTAAACGTATTGGAGTTCGTAAAATGAACGGAGCCCGTGTAGTATGATTGTGTTGTTTAATCATCCTACAAAAGTATTGAGTACCTGAGACATTTCTATACAAAAGTTTCGACTTACGAGTAATAAATAGAAATTTATGTTTCAATTATTACAGCTGGCGTTGTACCTTAGGGCGGTAAAGATCCAAACACACTGTCAGCGGAAAACATACACATACATAGTATGTATGTATACATGCTTACATCACGTCCGTATTCCCAAACGGGGTAGGCAGAGCACACGAAACGCCACATAGGCAAATTTATGACTATTTCACGTTTTGTGGCCACTTCTAGCATAACATTTTTTAGGTTTTGAGGTGGCAGGTACAATAGTGGCATGTTGCTAGTCTGTCGCTTAAAACATAGATTTAGCTGCACATATAAATGAGTACATACCGTACTTATACAATAAATGAATAAGTAACTATCTCATACATTTGAACTGAAGTGATCCACACCCTCTTCAAGTTGTATTGAAAATGTCGAAAGAGGAGGTTTGCCGAACTGAAGTATTATGTTTAACTATGTTGTTCTAGTTTTTGCCTGGAGTCGCTCCACCATGGCGAACAGGGATCGTTGAGCCACTTACCTATATTTGAAGCTTGGTCGTGTGATACTAATCCAATAGCTGACATCTAGACGGTCACACCGGTCATTAATTATACACTATTCCCAAGAAAATAAGTCACATAGGCTATTACCTTCTGCGCCGAGAAGCGCAGAACGATATCGGAGAGTAGCCGAACGAGTAATTATCTATAATGAACTGTATTTACAAACGCTCTGGGCACTTTTGCTTGCTATGCATTCTCGCTTACACACTTTAGTTCGGCTACTCGACGCATTTGGCGCTGGGGTGCTAGACATCTGTCATGATCATGAGTCATCTGTCCGAGACATCAATCAATAACCAATAACAACGCAAGTGTCCAGCGCGCGAAAAAATCTCTTTTATCATTGGTAGGTCAAAGTTACCCGCGGCACAAAACTGGTCTATTGCGCTGGTACAACGCGGAGCATTCTTTGTTTGGTGATACTGTACGTCTAAATTGCGAAGTGGCAAGTGGCTCAACGATCCCGGTTCGTGACTGTATGTATGTTGTTACCTGGAGTCGCTGCCCCAGTGCATCGCGTAGATCTTGGCGAGGTGGCCGCGCAGCGTGCGCCGCGTGCGCATCTGGATGCGGCCGATCGGGTCGAGGTTGGCCGTCGCCTGCGACAGCGACGTGTCGCATGCCGCCTTGCGGGCGTCCTGTAAACGACACGACAAATTATAGAATGTTTGGGCGCCATCTTACTATCTCTGGTAGGTTTACCGTCGATAGATTGGATATCGGGACGTGCAACTGAACTTCGCTTCGACTAACGAGTCAAAGCGAATGTCCGGTGTCCGCCTTGTTCAAAATATCACACAAACAGAGTGGCCGGATATTAGACAGGGCGCAATTATTGTCAGCATACTAGTATGCTGAGCCCTAGGGCTCACAGTAAGCCTGTTCACATTCGGCGACTTAGTTACAGTCTGTTTGGTTTGAACACAGCCTAAATGACAGTATGTTTGAGCGTCACATCATCTTCCTATCTATCGTAGGCTAAACCGTCTATTGATTGGGTATCGGGACAGTTATTTTATAAACCAAAAAACGCGTGCCTCATATTTTCTCATAATCTAACTATCGGACAAATTAGAATGATAAATTAAAAAAAAAGCCTTTTCTCAGTTTAATGTTTCATCCACAATATTCATGGTACTTTCCCTCCATATGGCATAACATAACCGTAGCGTCGCCATGTATCTAGATGTAGTTAGTAAGTAGATATAATGCCACGATACCGGATTACATAACTTCGGAGGGAAACAAATGAATTTCTTTCGTCTTATTTACTTCCGGGCCGTATTATCTGATTAGATAAATAAAAACACGGCGCTTGGCAATAACATTGCATGTTTTTGTAGGGTAGTCAATTTAACCTTGTGTCTTTTGGGATACGTATATGTATTAATTTTGTATACGCAAGGTGAAGGACAGAATCAGTGGCAATATTTCATAAGCGTCACGAAAGAGATCATATCGGATGAGGATTGTTTATTGTCAAGTTCGTGTTATCTTCTCGAAATACGAACAATATTTCGTACCAGATAGGCATGTACAGCTTTCCCAAGAAAATAACTCCGATCGGCTGTTACCGTCTGCGCCGAGAGGGACAGAACGATATCCGAGAGTAGCCGAACGTGTTAAGAGTCAGGACGCCCAAACTAGCTAATGGAATCAGTTTGGGTGTCTGATCATTACCAACATGACGAACCAAACTAGGGTGGCACAACGATATCTGTGTATATTATCGATATTGATAAAATTGATAACCAAAAACAACGCAAGAGTTTAGCGCGCGAAAGTCTCTTTTATCATTATTATTATTTTGGTAATACTGTAAGCTATGTAAAACCGTTTAATAATAAACTGTACTGACGTTTTGTTTTAGTATGATGGTAATGATCTGCACCCAAAGTCCATAGAAAAGGTTTTTTGTTCCTAGTTACGCCAGCCTGGACATATGTCATGAGTCATCTGTCTGTGACATCAACCAATAACCAATCAAAACTCGAGTGTTTAAAATCTTTTTTATCATTGGTAGATCGAAGTTTCCCGCGTCACAAAATTCGTCAACTGCGCAGGTATGTCCAGAGGAATTATTAGTTCGGTAATACTGTATTTTCATTAACCAAAAAAATTCTATGTTTATTGACATGTTCCAAACTACTTCAGTAACCGAACGTCGCCTTCACATTTTGCGCCGACCGCCGTCATCTAGTTAAAGACTGTCAGCTGTCGCGCACCAAATGTGACCGACTACCGTATTACTTTTGTGGTTACCGTATGCAGCATGCAGCGAACGGCTCAATGGAAATCTCGCTTAACTGTTAACTATGTGGGAAAGTCTCTCCAGGCTGATGTTGTGCCTGAGGACCGAAGTCCACAGAGAGAAAGTTGGAAATTGTATTTATGCAACCGATCATCGAAACTTCGTCGAAACTTTGACAGTTGATGACGTTTGTGGGCCAAGTTCTACTACAAGACGATAGGTGGCTGTACGGTCGCTACAACTACTTCACAGAAGAGCAAATAGGTATATTTAATGAAAGGACCATGGTCAAAATGGGCCTGAAACCAACAGCATTGAGATTTATGTCCATAAATAGGTCTTAAAATCTACTTTATTTCATTATATGGGCACAAAGTCGAATTCCATTGCAGAACTAAGATATTTGTATTTTAGTCACGGTGAGTTCAGTACTTTTAGCTACGAAAAATGCATTCGGAGAATATTTATATTCACAATAATAGTGAATGTGTTGGCGAAAATGTGGGTAGTTGTGAACCGCGTTCGTTGTGTCTAGCAGTTGCACGGAAAGAGCGGCAGCGTGCAGTGCACGTCTATGATGATGGGCCACGTATTGGCTCGAAACGTGTCGAGCTGTCGAGCTATTCTCGATATAAAAATACGTGAGTAGATCCACTATGAGTGAGTCTCACGGTAATTTTATGTTTAAAACCATAAATTGCTCACAAAACTTATTTTTATTTTACACTCTAACCCTACCCTAAACCTGTTTTTAATAGATTTTATTGACTCTTAAACTAAAATTTAAATATAAATATCTCAGTTCTCCCATGGAATTCGACTTGGTGCCCATACAATGAAATAAAGTAGAGTTAAAGACCTATTTAATGACCTAAGTGTCAGCTCTGTTGGTTTCAGAACCAGGCTTCATACAAAGTTGCCCATGGTCCTTTAACCAATGTTTTTGCCTGTAAAAAACTTACCCTAATAGCATTCTTAAGCGTCTCCGCCTCCTGGCGTAAACTGTCAAGCTCGTTCATGGCTGTGTATCCGTTGGCTGCGGTTTCTCGCGACCTGTACCCTCGCCTTGCCCGCTACGCACCGACCTGTGGACAATCAGACAGGCACATGAGACAGGATATCGAGTCAGGATCTTAGGTCTTTCTCACATGGAGGTGATGGAGGTACTCAAAAGAGACCGAAGTGATTATTAATTAAAATTATTAGCCAGTTAGTAACTACCATCGCGAACCGGTATTGTTGAGCCACTTACCTAAGTTTGTAACTTGGTCGTGTAATACTAATCCAATAGCTGACATCTAGTCGGACACATCGGTCATTGATTACACGTCTAAATTGCGAACAGCGGCAAGTGGCTCAACAATCCCGGTTCGTGACTGTACCCCGCGCACGACGCTACTCAAATGCGACAAAGCGAAGTGACGACTTTTGGTCCCAAAAAAATTTACCGTAAAATTATTTAATCAAAAGTTACATATTGGAAAGTAGCTAAATTTGCAAGACACATCTTTAATTTACGGCAGCTCTACACTGCGTTTAGAGAACACGACCAAAGAGCCAGAAAGTAAAAAGCTAAACTCGAAGCATTTGTAATGAAATATCACAATCCTACTACAAGTCACGGTGCGAAGTGAAACAACGAGAAGATTTACAACAGCCCAATGCACTCGCACCGAGTTTACGAGTTCGTGATAAGTATTTCATGTTTGTTTAGAGCTCGATGCTAAAAAGCTCGCGAACTATCCGCAATCAATAAATCTTGCTGGTTGCTTCCCACCGGCTACTCCAGTTTCATTTATTTACTACAAGCACATAACAGGAGGGAGCGAGAGGAACAAATGATTTATGAATCCGTCCCAAACATTTGTATAGGTGAAAAACTTAAGTCACCCGTTGTATGTGTGAGTAATGTGCGAAAAGACATTCTATTTTTGAAATTTGTAATATATCGTATGGTTCCATTCTAATTTTTTGCTATCTTTCGAGATTGATTATTAATGTCCACTTATGATTGAAATGACTATCATGTTAAGATATAAAATAAATATGTAGTTGTTAATATCAAGTAATTGTCTTCTTATTTTTTGCGTCGTTCATTGCAAACTACACAACTACATACACCAGGTGACTTACTTAAGTTTTTCACGTATAACGTTACAACCACAACCTATACCGATCGAATATCTAGTCCCCAACTTAAGGTTCAAAGGAACTGGTAATGGGCGTGTAGCAAATTGCTGATGTACGTAAAAGGGCTGGAATTTCTTTGTACTTTACGTATTTTTTATTAACAAGGTCGAGTTTGCTTTACGCGTGTCGGTACACACGTACGCCCGTATCTACTGTATACTACTCGCTTCTTTACGGTGCAGTACCAACCTTTATTGTTATGTCGTACTCCTACATACCTGTCTGTAAATATGACCTACAATTCTGTTACTAAGGTGGCATTAAGTTTTCTATCTGATAGTCCTCTTAGCTAAAAATTGCATTGTTGCAGTATGCTGCAAATTTTAGCGTCCTTTTTGAGTACGAGTATTATTTCGCCGTCATAAAATAAACCATTAGCTTCAGCGACCTACAGCAAATCAAAATGATTCCATCGCTCACGTTCACTCGGTAAGGTGAGATCTTAAGATAACGAGTAAATGTCGGCTCGTTACTTCTTAGGAGCTACAAAGCAAGTCTTTTTGGGTCACTGCTCATCAGAGCCGAAGCGGCACGGTCTGCCGATCTGATTGGAATTAAGGAACGCGCAATGTAAAATAGGTATTACATTATAGGTATACCGAGGAACGTTCGCTTTGCTACACGCTCGTATGAGCAATTTGACTAAATATTGTAAATAACTTCGGTCCTGACGTTTTCATATTTGCAAACATCCTCAGCAGCGATTTTTAGACAATGTGAAACAGTCTCAATTCGAGATTGTTTTGAGATTCTCCGATGGAGGAGATATCCTTCACATTGTCTAAGTAGCTGAATTAGTGGTTCAACCGATGTAATTGCCCGGCATGCCATCTTGATATAATAACACCTGCCCGCAAGCCAACTTTTGCAAAGCGGATATACTTATCTGTTCCGCAGAAGCCGAGACCGCGGAAGTCGTAAACAAATGCGGCATTCCATGAAGTCCTTCGCATAACTGTTTCTTAACTGTTCCGACTTTCTATCTGGTAGAGGCTATATGAATTTATTTAGTAAACTCAATTTTTTACGAGAATTAATCAAAAGGTACCTATTCTTTATTACCTGTGTATCTATGCTGTGGAGAAATATTACAACCGTCCTTTTCGATATTGCAGAAAATTACTCAACCATCAGTTTAACACATTTATTGCCACATAAAACTATTTTGTACAGCCTTAAAGTATTCGATTAAATGCAGAATCGAATTCAATCGAAGGATTAGCAAATTGCCTGCAGTATGCTGCAGATTCAAGGTCCAGTGGTGTAGCATAGAAAGTTATAGCTCAGTTCTCAAGTTCATTACATTAAAGACATTTTGAAACGATTACTGACGTAATACAATTGCTGGCGAACAATGGGACCAGTTTTCCTGTAAAACAATTCACTAAGGAACAGAAACCAGTTGTGTGTCACGCTGAATTGCGTCTTTTCTGAATGAAGTCGAACAACTACTTATGTTATAATAAGTTGGTGTAAACACTCCTGTTTCCTTCCTTATTTTACAAAAGCAGAGAATTATAGAGCTTGCCTAATTGCTTGAACATGACAATGTTCAGCGTTCTCTACTCCAATTTCACCATAAGCAAGTCTCAAACAAATTATTAGTTAATCCGCCACGTCAGCCGAATGCATCCATTTACATAATTGAAATGTATATTTGGTAAACTAGCTGTTTTTTGCGTCTCCATCTGCTTAGAAAGAACTATGTCCCTTTCCTGAGACTTGGACTATTACCGTACAAAATTTATTCTAAATCGGTTTTTTGTTTTTTTTTTTCCATAAGGTAGGTAAGCGAGCATATAGTAGCACCACCTGGCAGTAAACGATCACCTTCCGCCATAGAAATCCGTAATGGCAGACAGACTGCCGATGCGTTGCCAAACTAGAGCCCTCATATTAAGCTGTGATGCCTAATATCCTAATATAATGAGTTAAAGCGTGAAAAGCTAATAGACAGAGACATTCGCATTTATTATGAAACTTTCACATTAATCACTGCAATTTATTTTAAGGAAATCATGCAGTTACCACAGAGTTTGTTCTTTTTGAAGGACTGTGGTATCTATGGTGTCATAACAATATGAAAATGTCGTATCAAATCCAGTTTTCCTTATCAAATCGAGTCACTCTCCCACATCCTGTTGAGTTTCCCATTAAATTGAAGGCGTGTAAATTTTGCATTTCGTCAGGAATCGTGAGATGTTGTGGTTACATGCGATTTTTTCCTGGAAAACTGAACTCGGCAGTGTTTTCCTGAAATTTGGTAATAAATTATTGATAGTCCATAAAGTTTGTCTGATTTCGTGTTGTTTGCGAAGGACTAGCGGCGATCAATATTGATGGCTTTGATATATCGCCGGTTCATGTTTGACTTTGAATACCAGAATTGTATCCTCTAAAGAGTTTGGGAGCAATTCTGGTGAACCATAAAAGCTTCGAGAAGTTCATCTATTTTCATATATTGCCGTCTGCTTTAACACATTTACTGGCATCAACTTCACTAAGATGCGTAGACATTTGAACGCACATGAAGTTCGATTCTGAGAAGTAACAGTTAAGTTATAAGTTTGGTGCTCCTTTTCAAGGTACTAACAAGGTATTAACACAATGGGTACTCTTTTTACATTGGAAAAGTCTATAAATCCCTCTACGCAGACTGTATTTGCAGGACTTGCGGGTACTAACTAATCTCGATATAAAAAAACGAGTGTATCAGTTTTATTTCTCCATGAGTAAGTCTTCGTATAGTTTTATTTTTAAATATTACATTAGACATGTTATTTAAACTGATAGTAAATCCGTATGGTGCCGGGTTAGAATAGCACCTCCCCTTTTCTTTCCGGGGGTGTCGTAAGAGGCGACTCTGGGAAAGGGTTAGTGTATTGTAGGCGATGGGCTAGCAACCTGTCACTATAATATCATGTTTTACCATTAGAGTACCTGATATTGCTGAACGTGGCACTGGATTTTTGAATTCATGTGCTCTGCCTACCCCTCTCGGGTATACGGGCGTGAGGATGTATGTGTGTGTGTGTGTGTGTGTGTGTG
>BHDV01033753.1:17328-34671 GCA_005406045.1 Adoxophyes honmai | reverse complement strand
GCCGCGAAATGGTTCCAGTAAAGGATGGTACGGCAGTGCTTGCTTCGCGCTCGACTTGGTGGGGGCACTGCCGTGCCCCCCGATTGGATATCTTAACGATATATGAATAGTTATAACATGTTTTCACGGATATTTAATGATAATAAAAAAGTTTACGTCTATACTCTTACTAGTAAAAAAAATCGCGAAGACTGTATTTGACACCTCAGTTACGATAAAATTATTCGTTGCTTACCAAGTATTTGACAGTCGCCTAACACTCTTTCCGTTATTTGATATTTTTGTAAATACACACAGTTTGAAACGCTGTAAGAAATATGTTATAGACGATGGATTATGGTTGTTTACATTTAAATAGCTAATTCTTGCATTTTAATCAAAGGATACGTAATCGTTACCATAGAAAAAGTATTGTATGCAACTAGTAAAATAAGTAAAAAAAAAAACTGACGCTGTCTTTAGTTGTAACTTGTAACTGACACCAAGCGGGCTTTTAGAACCGCCTTTATTTGCTACTAAAACTATTAAAATATGAAAATTTTATACAAACATCGCAAGATGTAAACGGTGTCCCATAAAAGAAACTGAATGCTTAAAATCACAATGACTGTCCGAATAATATTCGTTATATCAGCGAGCCATATTTATCTAGAACAAAACGTATTGTTAGCACTTTCAGCGTTTTCTAAAGGCGTCAGATTCTAAAATAGGAACACGCTATCGACGCCGTTATTATGAATTCTCGAACAATAGCCAAAGCGGAATCCAGTTTCATAAAACTTCAAGTTCTTGACAGTTGTAATTAAAACTTTATTGGGGTAAAACAATATTGTTGTCATTTATTTTTACGTCACGATGCCTATTCCGGGGTTGAGACATAAAGACGATCCATTCATACCTAAACTTCGAGAGTTAATGACTTGGTTTCTGTTCACAAAATCACCATGTCTTTGGACAATTATCTTTCAGAATCCAAAAACCGGAAATTCCACAAGCTTCTTAAGATTTTTTATATTTCACGGTATCCTCAACTAATATGCATGCATAGGGTGTAGCATAGTAGGCTTCATTTGATATCTAGGAAGTCCAGTCCATCAACAAAAACAAAGTACCGGTCGAGTTTCGCTTTGTAAATTATTATCAGCGTGGCAAGTGTGGCAACCCTTTGGGGGAAATACACGGACATAACCAACGTCCAACTTCCCACCTGTGCATTCTATGAATTCGTAAGATCCGCCCACAACTCAGGAAAAGGTCCTCTAAAATGTCATTTCATTATCATTAAGGTCCGTTGGCAGGTTAAAGTTACTTAAAAAGGGACAATGTGGAGTATGGTCGGACAATTTGTCCTTGAAACGATAAACCAGTAAACTAATTGAAGACTCATATTTTTTAAACTTCCAAGCTCATTTCGCATTTGTATTTGAAAGCTAAGCATCTAAACAAGTCTGGAGGGTAATAAAGAGCCTCTTCATCTAGTCTACTTCTATCCCACTTCTGAAGGCTACACGCCATTTTAGCCTTTAGTCAAACAGTGACGGCTCGGCCCGAGCCTTGTCGCGCTAAACCGGCTGGGCATAGGACTCACCGACAGAGGATAGGAGATTCTTTATCCTTCCCACGTGTACTAGATGAGAACTGATATGAGAACTTATTTGCGTTCGTCGACAATCAGAAACGTATATTTACTTATTTTCTTCTGTATCTTAATAACTGTTTATTAACGCACGTATTAAAGGACGTGCTTGCCGAACATTACTTGCATCAGCAATGTTAGAAAATGATTTTTTTCCGTCTCCGGTCGTTTCAACCGAACCATGACTAATTCTCAGCTGAGTTTGCAACGGTTTTAGTTTCATTTAAGTATTGAAAAAGCGGTGCTTTCGTCACGCCACATCCGATAGTATTTACGACTGCCGTCCACAATCGCAACATTCTAAACAGGTGACTCTCCGATTCGGCCATGCGGCAGTGCAACTCCCATTCATTCAACACGGCCATTCTGACAAAACTACCAGAGCATGTCCGCTCCAAACATCGCGTTTTAAAACTGTAAACAAAGAGAGATAAACAAACCAGTAAATACCTTAATGAGTCGGAATACTCCGAATCGCATTAGTGCTTTAAATAGTTCGTATGGCGTAATGGAGAACGAACAGGTCAATAACTTGGTCCGTTCTGCACGGTATCTATTAATTAATTCGTATTACTATTGCATGTAGTATGAATGAGGATTGAGGCGTTTTGTACGGACGAGTTGCGTTATATACAATCTGATAGGTACTATAAACTTTGAAGCATATTTAATAGTTGAATTTGAAATTCCCCGAGTGTTGTCGGGCATTTCTTCCGTGGACGTGAATCATACCCATTTATGTTATTTTTAGTGGAGGTAAGTGCCACAATACTTCCATTACTTAAGCTACGTACTAATTGAATGCAAGTTATTGCTAAGTACGCAACGTGCGTCACCATGTCGTGTCAGAACGCTAAACGGAATCACACAAAAAAATATAGGGATCGCGTCTAGTATAAAAATACTGAGTTTATATTTACACTCAAAAACATTCGAGAACGTACTTAAGTTTTAACGAGTCTTTGAGAGCAGCTATAATAGTGATATTTTAAAAGTTGTTTTCCTTAACGAGTTGAGTGTCAATTGTGATTATTCAGCCGGTTCCGAATCTGTAGTAGTATCAACATCTGTTTGATGACGATTCTTTATTTTTACACACAAATTTTTGCATACTTCTCATAACCCCTTGTCAATTAGAGCATAAACAGCAAGTCATGTTTCTTTCATTGTAAATCCAAAGTCAGTACCAAATAACCAATCCCCTACCTTGTATAACACCACTTCCCTGTTACCTTTTCCAAGTAATCTACGCCGTGGACACACGTCTCCACACTCGCGTATTTAGTGCCTGCCTCATGTACGAATGTGTACATGTATTGTGTATAAGTGTACACGCTACAGTGGCTAGGTTCGTTATCGCTAACCCCTCGGGGCAGTAATCCTGTCATTTCTGCGCATGTTTTCCTACTCATGAATATAAAGAAATATGGCGACGAGAAAACAGCTAGTGGGAAGTGGCTTGCGGATTTTCTGCTTTGAATCGTAGTGTAATGTAACGTGGCGTCGGATTTAGAATGACACCTTCCTTCTTTTGTTGATGAAGTAAGAGGCGACCAAGGAAAATAGGTTAAGGTATGTTTTAAGCGACTGGCTAGCAACCTGCACTATTACACATTATTTTATCTGATTTAACATCTAATAATGAAACATTACGAATTCCTTGCCTACCCTCATTTGGGATACAGGCGTGTATGCTAAATATGAGTGGTACTGGAAAACTTCGGTCGTAAGTTATAACCGATTATTCAACTGTTTTACATAGATTGCATTCTCAGTAAGATTGATTTTGTCGTCCATTTTCAGCACTTCATGTCCTGCTTATTCTTTCAACAATATACTACAACCCTCCTTGACACTAGATCAGTAGATCACGCTGCATGTTCCGATAACTGACTCACCTCGGAATAATAAATTTACGATACGATAGCGCGATACGGGAACGTGCAATTCGGCTGCAATCAATCGATTTCCCCAATATTGGTTCGTCACTTGTGACGTCAGGGTTTAAGTCATTTATTGGTTTTCCGTTCATTTGGCTATGTCAATGTTTACGAAATATACATCATTATATCACAGGAAATATTCTTGGGGAATATAACTAGTAAAATCACTTCCTGTACACCAAATAACAGAAGACGTTTATGCTATCGCATCGAAACAGATTTCAAACGGATTGTGGCGACAACCATTCGATTAATTCTCTAGAATTTTCATTCATCATTCATTCACTTATTCATTGCAACCATGATGTTACATCTAAAACTCAACAAACAAATGTGTGTACATTTATTAAGTAAGTACAGTAATTAAGCTTAACAATTATCTTTGATGACATAAATCGTGTAAGATCTTATAAAATTCTATCACACGTTTATTGGATAACCTGTATTTTATTTGATTAATTCCATAAACTTTTTAAGAGAGTACGGGCGGGCATCTCGTTTTTAGATAGGTATCGAACTTATTTACAAAAGTGTGTTTCTTATCTTGAAATGTACTTTATTGATCTTATTCATAGCAATAGCCTGCACTTTCAAGTCTTCAAAAACGATGTAAAAGAAACTAAATGCGTTAAAATTTCCCATCACGTTCCCGGCGCGTGTCAGGTCCATTATACGAGCGCTGACTCGCCATCGCAAAGGGCTGTCCTGTCCAAACAACCTAAATTGCTAAGCACGCATCGTGTTTGCAAGGGACCAAATTTAAAGAGCAGCCGTCCTCTTTTAATTATGTTAATATTTAAGGTTACCCCTTTGTAGTGCGAAGAAAGAGAGGACGTGTGAAGTGCAGCCAAGGTTTCTAAGCGATAACCGTGTGGCAAGATGCTAATGAGAGGTATGCGACACTCGACCGCTTTCTCGCAAGGAACTGCGTTGTTTGTCCAGTGTACCAACATTTGAGGAGAGTAAAGTTTTGTTTACTTTATTGTTTTCGAGAATACGGTCACAACACAGGAAGCGAAACGGTGAACGAGGAAAAGTTGCAAGATCGCAAACACGCAACCAAACGCCTTCGGATTATTTACATTAGGTAAGCGGGTTCTGTCTTCCTCTGCGCGTACTATCAGGTATGATTCCTGTATCACAGCTAGCACTTTTGTGGCACTTCGACACCTGAAATCCATTGAGTTGATATACGTCATGACAACGGCGCGAAAAATTAATAAAGACCTAATCGTACTACATTTACAGAAGCGATTCCGCTCTCACGTATGAAGTAGTCACGAGACACGTCAGGCATGTGTGAAACCGAATTTACTAACCGGCATAGTGACGAATTAAAGTGACAATCGGTAGCGTCACGCCGATTGCACGATAGGAAGGATGGTGTATGGCCACCATAAAACGCCTAAATTGAAAAGACAAAATCGGATTCTTCCATCCCAAAAGCAAGTTTCTCCATTAATTTATCTATGTCCCCGAAAACTTTCCCCGATAATTACGCTACGAATCCGAAAATAAATAGGTCACGGGACCAGACAGACAGCAACCAGACGCTAAGATTCAATCAAATCAAGTTAGCAACAACCACAACCTTCAAACTTCATGCGTCACAAATGCTTTTATGTGTCCCGATACACCTAAGGGAGTCACTATCACC
Source organism: Adoxophyes honmai (assembly GCA_005406045.1). Taxonomy (NCBI): domain Eukaryota; kingdom Metazoa; phylum Arthropoda; class Insecta; order Lepidoptera; family Tortricidae; genus Adoxophyes; species Adoxophyes honmai. Next base: position 29,435 of record BHDV01033753.1, on the reverse strand, counting down.
ACCCAAAATTCGTAATATCTCATCTCAGTGCAGGACGCAATTTTTTTTGGATTTAGGATTTTAGGACGTAGAATTAGAATTATTACTGATCGAATTTGAATCGAAAACAAAAGAAAGCTATCAAGCTCTGTGGTACCAGTTCTGTGGTACATTGTGGTTTACGACGCATTTCAGTTTAGTTAGGACCTGAATCGAATTTGGACGTGGTAACTGGTAAGGCCTCGCAGTTCGAAATATCTTCTCAGATTTCGTGGTAAGTCCCAAGCTTGGCATTGGTGTTTCTTTAAAACTCTTACGTCTAGTATAAATCTCAAGACTAATCGAAGAAGCCAACATCCAGAGCCTTTCAAAGAACGTATAAATTTTCCCCCGTAGTTTGTTTCTCTATTACGTTAATCAACCTTTAACAATACTTACCTACTCTCTATTTCATGTATTGGCACCCACACGAAACCTTTAAGTGGCGCTGGTAATGTGTTATGGCAGGTGCAGCGAAGCATTGTGTGCATTTAACTTCCATATAAGCGTTTATGCTGTATACGTCCTCATTGTTACATGCACGTATGTTAATTATATTGCAAATTGTCTTGACTGGTGGGTGATAGGCGTTGGATTTAGTTGGTCGATTTACTGTAGCTATTTAAGTCTCAGTACAAAATATCAACTCTGAAAGAGTGACTGTATCCTTTTTCACCTTGCAGTCAACCAAGTGTCAACTTGGAGCTCCTAACCAGTGCCGTAACTAGGGCGGTGTCAGCGGTGCCCAGGCACAGGGCGCAGAAATGACCAGACCAGAATCTAGTTTTCATGCATTTTTGAAAGGCGCAGTTTTGAAAGCTCGCACTGGCTCTAAAAGGCTAGTTACTACACTGCTCCAAAAGCATTGACAGCGGAAACAGAAAAATAACGTCCAGACCACTGGTCGTCGCTGTAAGTCTTCATCATATTATGATATTTTTTTGAATATTGAACATTACAACAAGCACCTTCCACTTTCTTCCCGTGGGTGTGACTCTGGGAAAGGGTTAGTGTATTGTGGGTTGTGGGTGATGGGCTAGCAACCTGTCACTGCAATAACACGATTACCATCTGGTTACCCTGAAACTGCTAAACGTGGCACAGGATTTTTTGAATTCATGTGCTGTGCCTAACCCTCTTGGGAATACAGGCGTGAGAATATGTATGTGATCATTACAACTAATACCGTCATTCCACTATGCCGCAACGCTTCTGCTGTCAGTGCGTTTAGAGCTTAACGTATGCACGTAATCGAAGATCATCAGTAGCTCCTGTATGTCAACGTGGATACGGCTGGCAAGGACTCGCTTACCGTTCGCCAACATCTAGCTGACCGCTTGTGTGAAGAGACAGGGGTAGTGAACGAAAAGACAGGAGTTCAAGTGTGGAGCACAGTGACTGCAAGTTGGCTACGTATCACGGTTCAGTGTCTGTTGCGAGGCGATTACTTTACGATTCCAATTAGTGTGCGTTGCAGTAAGGAGTTTAACACAAACAGTAGTTAACGGCTCGAGGTGCTATTGTAATGATCCCTTTCCGAATTGTCTTGTCTGCTGCTACCTCTAGGCTTGCAACACAAGGGACAGCATGAAAATATACACCAAGAAACCGAGAAAGATACTATGCACCTTAGCATTTGATTGAGCTTAAACAGACGACAGCAGTAAAATATCTGACAATTTTATCGTGTTAACACAAGTTTTTTTCGTCTACAACAACAAGAAACTAACACAGTACATAATTACGTAGATAAACATCTCAGCACGAAGCGACATTTTGACCTCGGGCTAGATTTCCTAGTTGACATTGAATGGAAGAAAGATAAACCCTATAGAGGCATTGACTTGACAAACGGGCTGTTACGAATGACAAAAGTTTAGTTTAAAAATGTACAGCAAAATATACTAAAAAACAAATGAAAAATACACGGTGACTTCTAATCCGTGATCAGGTACCATTTTTTCTAACTCAGTAATTGATGGCGATCACGCTGAACTCGTAATTACATGAAAAGAACTTGTTTTTTTTTTCAATCTTATTTTAATTTTGAGATAATTTTTATCCTAAAATCCTTGTCACTCTACTAATTTGTATCAATTTGTATCTAAAAGCTTATAACCTCTTTACAAATTTACTGGCAATTGATAATTTATGAGTAATAACTTGTAACTGTCATTGTCATATTTCATAAACAAAGACGTATAAAGTTGCGACCACACCAATACTTAAAAAGCGATGACGGTACGAATTCGCAGTGACCTCTCTGTTTTTGACGTTATGCTCGCCGTTTTTTAAGCATTGGTGTGGTCGCAACTTTAAGATCCGTCAAATTTCCCGCCTTAGCGATGCGATGGCACATGACGTCGTCATGTTCATGTAGGATGACCATGTGTATTCAGTGGTAATTCTTTTCAATTAAGTTTTAACTTTTAATTAATTACACAAAGAAGGAATTGCGTGAGACCTCGCTTAATAAGTTCAATTTAGGGTATATGTTAATATTTTCGGGTTCCTGATCACGGATTAAAAATCACCGTGTATTTTAGAATCTCCTTTTCCTTTTCTGCTAGGTTGAAAAATTGCGTCTCAATAAGCAACTGTCGGTTGATGACTCATGTTATATTTTTGCCACATTAGGTGGGTAAACATAACTTAAATTTAAGAACTTAAGCCAAAGCAAGTAAGGTAACTAAGTAATCTAGTTGAAAATGTCACAAAATTCAGAAATCGTACGAATCACAACGAAATAAAACGAGTCCACCTCACGTGGACTCATAAAGATTAACTCGACACGTTTCAGGCCAATCCTTGACAATCATCAGGAGCAACGCAACACAGCAGCAGCGGATAAAAAACTCCAGAAAGCTACCCCTGACGATGGATCATGAAATACCCCGAAACATGTCGATTATATCCGTCCTAAAGCGTAACTTTTCAAATCTCCGTAAACAAGTACTTAGCAACGTTAACCTCAGTTGTGTATGAAGTGCTTACAAGCGTCGTCCCGTGTCGTTTCATGTCGAGGCAATTTTCAACGGTTTTCACACGATTATCGAAACAAGGTCGGCAAACAACATCGCAGCCACAAGTCACGGGAAACCAGGTGTTATTGAAACGGTGTAGAGTCTATACTAAACTAGACAAGTCAGTTTGTGCTGATTTGGACTCTATTTGTAGGGACGTAAAATGGTCAATCGTCGAACTAGGCGATTGGCGACTTTAATAACAATGATTGGCAATAAATGATAAGAAAAATCAGCTAAGGACATACAGAAACAGAATCATCATCATCATCCAGTCTATATACGTCCCACTGCAAGGCACAGGCCTCCTCTCAGTATGAGAGGGCTTGGGCTAAAGTTCCCACGCGGGCCCAGTGCGGATTGGGAACTTCACACACAACATTGAATTGCTTCGTCGCTTGTGCAGGTTTCCTCACGCTGTTTTCCGTCGCCGAATAGCTCGTGGTAAATATCAAATTCGATATCGCACATAAATTCCGAAAAATTCAGAGGTGCGAGCCCGCGGTTTGAACCCACGACCCTCTGCTTGAGAGGCCACAGGTCGAACCGCTGGACTACCACGGCTATCAGAAACAGAATACTTCAGTTCTTTCCGTTTGAGGTTTAGAATTACTGGCATTCGTCTCTTACGTAGATGTCAAAAGAGGCGACTAAGGAAATTGGTTAAAGTATGCTTCAGGCAGCGTACTAGCAATCTACCACTATTACACCATTGTTATCTAACTTGAAACAAAAATTGTGCTCTATGTGGCTATGAAACATAATAATGTAGATTTCCAAGACGGCGCAATTTTGAAATAAGTATGATCAATTCATTATATTTAAATAGGTACTCCGATGAATATTTATTTGTAAACGCCTAAATCAACAAATAATTAGGGGTTCTGAATTATTTCTATTGAATTGAAGTACCCATAGCAACGCGCCAGGGCGGCGTCTATCCGCCGCCGTGCCGCGTTGCTTCAGATGGGGATAGCGATTATTTTCCCAAAATAGTTTTTTTCTAATAGCAATTTTTCCATTCACATTTTTTTCCAAATGACTTTTTGCCCAGTTAGAATCGACACAGAAACGTACGTAGGCTTAGGTTATGTTAAGTTTTCATCGGCCCGGAGGGCCAAAATAACGTAGGAATAGGAGCTCCGCAGCGGAGCTCCTTCGACACTGTTTCTGTGTCGATTTTAACTGGGAAAAAATGCTACTTTGAAAATAAGCTTTAGTAGAAAGCGAAACTGGGTAAAAAGTCATTTTGGAAAAAATGCGAATGGAAAAATTGCTATTAGAAAAAACGATTTTGGGAAAATAATCGCCATACTCCTTCAGATGATGGGTCACGAATTGGCTTGAAACATATCGAGCTAATCTCGATATAAAGACGCGAATGGATGGAATCCGTTTTATCACACCTACCAAGTTAATTGTGTATAAATAACAATTGAGATATGATAAGCTCAAACAGTACATAGGAAATCTAAATAATATTGTAATTTATGTATGTTTTTATCCTGTGATAATATACTTGAGATTTATCTCGGCTAGTTCCTGAAGTTACCTCTACTTTTTTCTTATATGCTAGCAACCATTACTATGCCTTTCAACTGTTTAATATTTATGCTAAATGCGGCCATGAAGCATGACATTGTCATGGTTTTGACTATGTAATGTTTCATGTGTTCTGCCCTATTTGAGAATTGCCTAAGCTTAACAACATATCCAAATTTACCGAATACAATCTTTTTGATGTTTCTCAGACCCCTAGCACCATTCCAATGCAAAAATGACAGTGTATACTGAATACCATACTGTTTACCATACTGAAAATTGCAAAATTTTTTTTAGGTGTCTTTTTTAATAGTGGTATTGTATGCGTAATAGGAGTTCATTGACTAGTGCAACATAGCCACATTCAAGTTGACAGTAACATATTAAGCAATCATGCCTTGGTCTATCAGTTACATATGTAGTCACGAACAGGGATTGTTGAGCCACTTGCCACTGTTCGCAATTTAGACGTTTAATCAATGGCCAATGTGACTGACAGATGTTATCTATTGGATTAGTATTACACGACCAAGTTACAAACATAGGTAAGTGGCTCAACAATCACGGTTCGCGATGGTACATACATACATCACACCTGTTTCCAAATGGGGTAGGCGGAGCTTATGAAACGTCACATAGACAAAACCATGAGTATTTCATCTTTCATAGCCACTTCTAGCATGTTCTTAAGGTTCTAAGCTAAGAGCAACAATGGTGACAGGTTGCTAGTCTGTCACCTTAAATATTCCTCTTCCTTAATCACCTCTTGAAGGAATGGAGAGGTGGCATTATAAACCCAACATCACACTGCAAAATCTATTAGTATAACGGTGTCAAAATACCAATACTGTATGTTGTGTCATTTATGCGCAGATAATAATAAAACAGTAAAATTATAAAACAACCAAAGCTATATCGTAAAGTTGATGAGGAAAGAGAAAACTTGAACCACATTTTTATGAAACACCAGCCTTTGCCTGTGACTTGATCCGCACTTAAATGTTGAATTATAGGCTATTTAGATATCTTCAGTACTAATATTGCATCCCCCTTTTACCCTGTCAAAAAATGTGTTCCGAAACAATATTTCACTAGTTTTTCAAGACATTCAATGAAAAAACACGATAATGAATACGGCCCTGTGTGGTGCCGGGTTAGAATAGCACCTCCCCCTTTCTTCCCGTGGGTGTCGTAAGAGTCGACTCTGGGAAAGGGTAGTGTATTGTTGTGGGCGATGGGCTAGCAACCTGTCACTACAATATCACGTTGAACCATCTGGTAACCCTGAAATTGCTAAACGTGGCACTGGATTTTCGGATTCATGTGCTCTGCCTACCCCTCTTGGGAATACAGGCGTGAGAATATGTATGTATGTATGTAATAATTTCAAAAATGGCAAAATTCAAAGTTTTAAAATGACTTTACACCCCCATTTTACACCCATAGTGTGTGAATTTTCAAAAAATCTTTTTAGTGCTCTTCGAAATCATCAAAGGAATTCCTGTACAAAATTTCAAGTTTTTACCTCTAATAGTTTAGGCCCCGCATTGATTAAAAAAACTGAAAATAGAAATGGCAGTTATATACCTACCTAGTTTAAAATTATCAAGTGTAACAAAAACAATTCCGTGCCCAAAGGATGCAGTCATATTTCACTCAATGGCTTATTATCATTCATTGCCTTAGGCAAGTCAATATAAACACAAACAGTGATGAAGTAACTAGAATAACATTGGTAAATTAAAAGTGTGGAATCTGATTTTTCTTTCTGTTCGGTAAAGAGGAAAAGAGCTCAATGCCAAAATAGAATAGGTCCATCTACATTACAAGAGAACATTATAAGAGGTGACAGAAATTGGTTAAATTATGTTTTAGGTGACAAGCTAGCAACCCGTCACTGTTACACCTCAAACTCAAAATCTATAAATATTTAACAAAATTGGTTATATATTGACACATAAAACAGTCATGGTTTTGTCTACGTAACATTTCATTCCGATTGTATTTAAAGCTATGTTTTAAAATAGTGCTCCGAACAAGCATTCAATGGAATTGTATGTTTGCTGGTCTGCCTAATGTAAGATGACTTGCCTCGCTCAACTGAACTACTGAGCTACTATTCGGTCAGAATTACACAAATATCTAAAGTAGTTTAACTAAATACAGACCAAAACAGATGATGAAGAATTGGGTGTCAGCAAGCTTGGACCAATTTTATATGAGAAATAGTAGCAGCCAACAGTATTGTACTTTTTTCCCACAGTTGTAATATGAAAAATAACATTCCGGTTGGATATTTCATAAACCTACAGACAAACCAATTGATGTTATACAATAAGAACAATGAGAAAGTACACCACATGTTTTCAATTCACTGCACATCATACTGCTAACTACACTTGAATAAAAATGCAGCATTAGTAGTTGTTAATTATTCCATTTTCCAAGTCATTTTGACTAGCAAGTATTAATAAGTGGAAATCATAATGTCATTTGTATGGAAACAGCATTCACACATTCAAACTGAACAGACTGAGTGAGAATGTACTGCAGTGTTGAAATCAACCACAAATTAGTCATAAGCAAAACCGCCTGAACACGTTAATATAATAAAATAACAGCTTTACGAAGAATCACCTTGCATTTAACATGAATCTACGAAACGTTAAAATTACGCACCTGAAGCGAAAATACGTGTTAATACCTCACATTCACGTCAAAAACACATAATCACACTTATTCGCGACCGTATTTCGTTGAAATAATTTGAAATGTAAAAGAATCGATGTTCCAACTAGCAACAGGGCTGTGCCCATGTCCTGTATAACTAGATAACTATAGTACATCTTACGTACATGCACACCTAGATTTCCAGAAATGCGTGAGTTCCTTGCAGTCCATGAACTATAAAGCACCCTAATACGACACACAGGACCAAATAAAGTAAATGATTGCGATTATAGCAGAAAATGGCTCACCCTCCCGTTTACACAGGCCGGCCGTGTAGAGAAATACCGATTCGAACGAAACATATCTATCCACACCAAACTCTTCCGTCGAAAGTACAAAATATTACACTAAAACAAACCACAAATACTCGTCGGATATTATAACAAGGATTAAAGTAAAAGGAATTAGTAAAATGAAGCAAGAACTTTACCCTTCCGTCAGCAATATATCTTCGATCGTCCCTCCAGTAGTTTCAGGGCGCTTCCTATATCACCATTAAGACTGGATTCTCACTTTTTGGCACATTTTGTATCTGTACAACAACACCGCACTGAAACTAGAATTAATCACTAGATTAAAACACCAACTCGACGACCATTAGCTTTTCATACACCTTATCCCGGGCACGGTCCTCCTCACGGCCATTTGCAAATTGCGTCAAAATTCCTGGAATGTGATTGGTGGATTCCGCGCAAGTGTAGTTTTAGCTCATCACTGCTCTCTGGTGGCGTTATTGAAAACTAGTAAATCTGCTATGCCATATTGTTTCTTTGGCGCTTGCGATAAAGATTTTTATGTTGTTTAAGTCTGCACTTACGACATTTTTCATCGAATGCGGTTGGGTGCGGTAAGGTGACTTCGAGAACCCCGTAACGTGACGTCAAACTGGGCGTGAATAACACAGAGCGGGTAGTTTGAAATAATATTTCGCGGAAAAAGATGATAATATTTCTTCCATCTTAATACTTAATTTTACAGAACTTTATTGCATTAGCTCACAAAATAAGCAAATTACTTATTTGCATAAACCGAACACATTACATTCATAGGCGATTTGAGGTTCGATTTCGATCGCTCATTTTAGTACGTTTCAATTTACGCAAGCAGTCAGAGATGTTCACAGTCTGCAATAAAAAATGCAACCGAAATGTTTATCTTCATGAGATGGTTAGGATGGTAAAGTGCAAGATGCAAATGGCTTTATAGCTGGCGGTAACAAAAAACTGGAAAAACATTCTTGAAATACTTACATGACTAGAAATTGTCAAAAAATAAAACCTCCAATATTTGAAAAACTAAGATAAACTCAGAAATTCTTAACAGCCAGTGTTAAAAAGTATACTCTTATAGGGATCGACAATAAACTGGACAAGATTTCAAGTGGTTATGCCGAGTTTATTGCTGACCACTATACCAAATGAAATACTCAAGAAATTCAACTGTCTTGTTTTTTTACTCTAGGATGAAACAAATTAAACGAATGAAGTTATTGTACGGTCAAAATAGCAATGAAATTAAATGCTTTTCTAAAATTTAATTAAAAAAAACGTGTGTTGCTCTATGCGTCAGAAAAATATTTCTAAACTGACAGATTCCATTCCACATTTAGTAACTGACAAAAATTTCCGAACGTATACTTTCTGTCACCTTGACGCATAACATTTTAAAATCAGTATCCTTTGTTATTCACTGTGCGGCGGCTGTGTGTACGTCGTACATCCGCTCGATCTGTGCCTTTATTTGGAATAAACAATAAAAAAATAATGCGTACATGACCTGTGGACTAAACAGTGTTACGTTGTAGTACCAGAGTTATAATTTTGGACTTTAATTAACTACGTGGTTTCTTAAGGACATCGTTAAAGTCTAAATTACGAGATAATTCTATAAAAATAAGACGTACAGCTGAACGTCTAAGCTCCGGATCGGTAAGTACTGGTTGTGGTTGTCTATAGTCTTTAGTCTAGCTATAGTGTTTTTTTTATTAAAAAAAAATCAAGAATAATGGTTCCACAGATAACAGTTTCGCGAAAATTACTGCAGATTGTATTTCGCATATTTTTATCCTTGCCACATCCAGATACAGATAGATAATAACAGAAGTAGCTGAGAAGAGATGTGCCTATATTTTTTTCAATTCACATAGCTATAAAGTAGCGCATTGCGCAAAAACTGTGCAGAGTAATAAATAACACCTAACTTTTATTGTTGTCTCAGTTTCTTTAACATTGCGGCTCATTTTTATGCAAACAATAGTGTTCTGAGTGTTCATATCTACAAGACAAGTTAATCAAAGACAGCCTTAACTGTCAAATTAAGTTACTGCCTACCTCCTTCAACTTTTTATAGCTCTGGCCTAATTTTTTTTTGTTTTCTTTTTAGTAGCATTGACTTCTTTTGTATGCCAGTATTATCTATTAATCTGGACATACTTTGTAGTTTGCAATAATCTGATTGTAATGAGATTTATTAGACAATTCACTAAATATTGTTTACAAATAACAAACAAACATTGTTATTCTTCTTTTATGATTTTTGAGGTTTACATTACACTCATGCTGCTGTTAGCAAAAAGTTTTTTTGACAATGTTTATGGGTGAAATCAAATTGGTGATACAAAATGTGTGTTTCTTACTTAGTTATGAGTACCAATTTGATTATATTATAGCTTTAACAAGCTACACAACATACTGCATTAGTTCAAATTGTTGAATAAGCCAGATGAAATTTTAGATTTTCAAGGTGAATTAATTTAGAATTCATGTGAAAAGAAATCACAAGCTCGATGTATGAACACCTCAAATTCAATAACACTAATAAAAACAATTCAAGTTAGCACATTCCAGCATTAGCTGAGTAAGAAATATTTATTTTGTATCATCATTTTGTTTGCACTCTGTAGATAATTTATCATGTTCTGTACCTATAGTAATTTGGATTGAGCAAAATTAATAGGAACATATTTTCCATAGTAAAAATTAGTTTAACAGTAAAATAGAACTAGTGTTTTTTTATTGGCCTGAGTGTTTTGCACTCAGATTAAAAAAACACCTTGTCAATTTCAATTAAAAAGTATATTCATGTTACAAATATTGACTAATGATAGAGTAACTACCAACCTTGGAATACAGGCAAATATAATTCTTTGTGTTAATTCCTGATATGCAGTCATCCATCATAGATATAGTTTTATCTTAGTTTTCCTGCGGAGTTAATTCAAATCATGATTATCATTATGATAATGAGAATACTTGAAAACGCAAATTAGAACAACTGATAAAAATCTTTGAGTGTTAATGAAAAAAAAAACATATATGCCAAGGGCTTGTGTGCCATACAGCCACATTTAAACTTTAATATAAAACAATATAATTAAAGTTATTTACACTTAATTGAATACCAAAATTATTACACAAATTGTAAATTGTTAGTAAGCGTCTTTGGGACCATGCCTCGGGGGTGCACTTTTTTAAATATAGTCTAGTTTTTAAGTTAGTTATTATTTTAGTTAGTTATTTTAAATCAACAGCTCCATTGTATTATAATTCTATTTTATTACATACATACATACATATTCTCACGCCTGTATTCCCAAGAGGGGTAGGCAGAGCACGTGAATTCGAAAATCCAGTGCCACGTTTAGCAATTTCAGCAGGGTAACCAGATGGTCAAACGTGATACTGCAGTGACAGGTTGCTAGCCCATCGCCCGCAATACACTAACCCTTTCCCAGAGTCGACTCTTACGACACCCACGGGAAGAAAGGGGGTAGTGCTATTCTAACCCGGCACCACACGGGGAATTTTTTGAAATTTCTATTTTATTAATTGTAATAATAATATCTGTTCTTTACTGACCAATAAATTGTACTTATTACAACAGCCAAATTAATATAAAATATTTTTTTTATTACAAAATTTTTGTTTTGGAGTAGGCAGAGCACACAAAACACTGTTTAGACAAAACCATGACTATTTCATGTTTCATGGCAACTTCTAGGATATTTATTTATAAGGTATTAAGCTGGCAAGTATAGCCCACAATATACTTTAACCTATGACATTCAAGGAAGAAATGGAGAGGTGTTTTTATGAAGAAAAAAAGAAAATAGACATAATTATCAAATATGATAACACACTTTTTGTGAATGATATTTTGTCATTTGGAATCCAATTAGTTGTTATTATTCTTTACATAAATTATGAGAACAAATGTAATGTGTGACAAATTATGTTTTTAGGGTTCTGTACCCCTAAAGAATAAAACAAAACATTTTTTGTCTCTCTATTCTGTTTGTCAAGTTGCTTTCTGTTATTAGGAACATAAAATATAAAAAAAATATGTATATCAAATATCTAAAACCGATATAGTGACCTACAATCATGAAATTTGCGCGAAGCTATTTCTTGAAACACAAATAAAGAAAAATTTCGAATATCGTAATTTCTATTGGCATGGCAAAAAAGGTACTTTTGCAATTTTTGCAATTTGTGTCATGGGGGGCAGTGGCAAATTTAAGTTCGTCTATTAAATGTGTTAAGGGTATGGTTTTGTTGGATATTATTGGAAGGTTAGGGTGGTTTAAAGGAAACAACGTCTTGATGGTTCAGCGCTCCAATTCAGAGTGGTGAGAACTATATTTGGTCTCAATAAGAAATCGTCGTAAGTGCCATAAATTATGGCTAAAAGAACCATTTGTATCAAGTGGGGAGACTTGAGTGTTTGTAATATTTCAACAGTCCCCCTCAAAAAATCAAGTCTTTAATTTATAATTTCAAAATAATTAATTTAATT
>BHDV01033709.1:53967-68639 GCA_005406045.1 Adoxophyes honmai | reverse complement strand
GGGGGTTTGAACCCCCAAACCCCCCCTGGCTACGACCATGGTGAACTATCATTGAGAGCTACTCTTAAGAGTTAATATCGACATAAAAACGGGAGTGAATCCGTTTTATATCACCGAGTGAGCTTCACAGTAGTTTTGTTAAAGTAACAACAGCTAACAACCAGTATTAGGGTCTCACCAAACCAGTCGTCTTGTTTGCCCTTATTGCGTTGACATAAAGCTTTTTCTATCCGCGTTTTGCCGAAAAGGCGTCGACTGGTTTGGTGAGACCCTAATACGGCTGGGAAGACACATGGGACCTACTACAAAGATTGCGTCGCTTTGCGTGTGGTGTTGGATATAGAAAACCCCAACACACCACTCCATTTCAGCCGTGGATGGCATAAGAGGCGGCTTAGATTAAAGCACTTTTTATGTACAATGTTAAGGTATACTTCACGTTTACTTACTGTTTTGCTGTCACTGTTACATGTCAACTTAAAATCAAAACCTTTTAAAAACATGCTCGAAGTGGCCACAAGACCTGAAATAGTCAAGGTTTGTCTAGCGTTTTGTCTGCTCTGCCTACCCCATTTACACAGGCATTTATTTTATTTATACAGGCGTGATATAAGGTAAAAGTACCAATGCTCGACGCCTCAACGCCCAATAGATGACACCCATCTGTCACCTGTCTTACTATGACATAAGGTTGCAAGTGCCAAATATTGGGTCAGCGTCGAGCACAGGGACGTTTACCTTATGTACGTGTCTATTTTAAAATTTTATTTACGCCAATGAATTCGCAAAACGCCGCCGGGCAAAGCACAATAAGCGTAATTTAGCGTAATCTGAGCCCGCATGCCGAGTTCCAAAGATACAACTTTAATATCGTCAAAACTGTACCATTGTAAATTGGAAACTTTGAGGAGCTTACTCGTGAAATCAGAGAGTACAATTACAACGTTGGTACGCTTGGATTAATTAATGTACTCAGTACCGGGAATTATGGCAACAAAGGGAAATTTGTTAGTATAATTAGTTAAATTAAATTAATGCCGTCTAATTTTTCACACGCATTCACGTTTTGTGTCGAGGAGAAAAGTTTTTGTTTGTCTTTTGCACAATTCCTTTGTTAAAAGTAGATAGGGCATGTATTTGAGGATGGTTTTCGTACGTTTACAAAATTCTGAATACCTTACGCCTAAATGACGCTCAATTTACATACCTTACGCCTAAATGACGCTAAATCTGCATACATTACGCCTACGTGACGCTCGATCTGCATACTTTACACCTAAATGACGTTTAATATGCATACCTTACGCCTAAATGACGCTCAATCTGCATACATTCCGCCTAAATGACGCTCATTCTGAATACCTTACGCTCACATGACGCTTAATCTTGAATAATGGAATGAACTGAATGAAAATATGGAGGTCGCACGTCATAAATCGAGTTTAGCTCGATATGTTTTGGGCTCTTCATGATCCCCTCATTAATACGAATTTTTCGGTATAAGTGAGTCTCACTGTCAAAGGAGATAAAATCGAAGATATTCGACAAATTGTGCCTTTTGAAAAGCAAACAATCGCAGAAAGAAATAAAATCTTAATTGGTGTATTTCGTATCTTCAGTTAGCTCTTTTTTTACGAAACTGGTTCCAGCGTCGACGCAAGCGATTACAAGTTTTAAAGTTTAAAGATACCCTACTCTTCTCGAAAAAATGTTTACTATCAATATTATTAACATGAAAATGATGTTCCTTTTCTTTGGTACACCAGCAAGGTATGCATTTCCAACACTATTTGCATAAATACTAACACCGAGTCAATAATACTATAATCGTAGAAGCAGTCATTCGTATCCCGTCCAATATCCAGTTATATCCAGTTATACCCAGCAATAACCAGTTCTAGGCAGTTCGATCCGGATTGGCCGTTTTTAATTAAATCTTCAATCAGGCACCAGGCGGGGATGGCGTTTAATACGGGAAACTCCGGCATTGTCGGACGAGATAAATTGTTCCTTAATAGTGATATGATGATAATAGGTAAAAGTACCAATGCTCGACGCCTCAACGCCCAATAGATGACACCCATCTGTCACCTGTCTTACTATGAAAATGGTGAGCCACAAAGTAAATTTGATCGTTTGTTTTTATACGGCACCAGTTTCATACTATTTCAATTTTACCGGTTCTAATCCATTATTCCGCAACGCCGTACAAAAATCAAGCGACAAGAGGAAATAATCGAAGGTTGTACTTTTGAATTCTCACCTGCACTCAGTTGGACAGCTTACAAGTGACGACATAGTGCTGAATCTTATTATTTTATGCTCTTATATCGTTCTACATAGGTCACCTGGGGTGGTTCAGATGACCCATATTTTCTTCAAAATGGGACAGCGGTCTAGTAGGCTTTCACCTAGGAGTCGCGGGGGCTGCTGCGAAACACACACCGTTACTGTTTTTTTTTTCACTGTGAGTGAAACTCACGGTTGTTTTTTGTTCAAAACGTATCTTATATTTCCCTTGTCGCCTCTTACGACATCCAAGGAAAACCCGACACCTCACCGGAGAAAACTCACGTTCAATATTTTGCTATGATTTTGTTATAACTATTATTTAAAAAATTGCGGCGCATTCTTTTTCGCATTATTTACGAAGCGCTGACAGACCCAAAGAAAAAACGTGCCAAAGTGCTTCTTACGCCTTAATGTTCGCATAAATAAAATTTCGATTTGATTACACGAACAGCACTAAAACCCATCTGTCAGAGAACTACGATTAATGACAAAAGGGATAGATAGATATTGGCTCCAAAAACCCCGTTAGCGTTAAAAGTACCGAGATCTTAAACCGCTAACCGCCCCAAATTAATTGTTCGAAACCGGCGTCGTTCCCAAACTACCCGGAAATCGGGTAAACGTCAATAGCCATGGAAACCCCAGGGAGGCAAGCATCCGTTAAAATTCAATTACGAAGTCGATGCGATCTTGATAATTGGTTGTTTCATTTTCTGAGGGGTTCGCACTCTCTTGTATTATTTGATAGGATACAAAGTCGTGTGTATATTTCTACTAACATATTTCTTTCGTCGCTTCTTACCACATTCACGGAAGAAATGGAGAGGTGTTATTCTAGACCCGACAGCCACACTTGACTCTGCACGATTCACTCAAAATGACACGTCTAAACACAACGTGAACATTAAGTTAATAAAACATTTTTTTTTTAATGGTCAACATAAATTCCAGTAAACTGTCTGATTCCAACCTAATAAACGAGTGGCTTATTCATTAACTGATAGTAGTAACATTAAAGAGATTAAATGGCCTTCCCTGTTGATTTCGGTTACCAGGACTGCTTTTGCTTCAAAACACGAACTCATTTTTTTTGGCATGAGTATAACCCATGCAGTCTTGTCTACGAAAACAAGGGCACATTGTATATAGTCCAGGATCCCGTAAACTTGCGTCCAGCGTTTTATTAGCGCGTTGTTAGTATTCCGCTGGCTTGCACGAAACGGTTCGCCTCATCTTTCCTAATACGAACGGTTGAGGAATGGCGGCCATCTTTGTATTTCGGACAGATACAATCTTGATATTTTCAAGGCTAGCGTTACGTTGGTATATAAGTAACTAGCTTTTGCCCGCGGCTTCGCTCGCATTAAATTCGGAATGACACAGAAGAGATCTCAGAATTATTTAAATACGCTGCTGTAGACGATATGTATATTGTACCTATATGTCTTTCAATTTGGGAATAGGATAAAAAGATTCTAGGCATAAGCTACATAGAAAACATTGATAAATTGCGGAATGCTCCATAAATACTTTACACCCCTCATTTTAGAGAAGTGATGGATTATAAGACAAAAAGTAGAATATGTCACTCACTCCCCATCCCTTCGACTATTTCCATCTTACCTGCTTGCCAAATTTCAAGGGTCTAACTTAAGCGGTTTAGATTTTTCATACAAAGGGATTATCCCGCTAATTCCCGTTCCCGTGGGAATTTCGCAATATCCCGTTGCAACTAAGCTTTAAGTTTACTAAGGCACCTGCATGCCAAATTTTAAGCGACTAACTGAAGCGGTTTAGATTTTTCATACAACGGGATTTTCCCGCTAACTCCCGTTCCCGTGGGAATTTGGCAATATCCTGTTGCAACTAAGTTTGAAGTTTACTAAGGTACCTGCATGCCAAATTTCAAGCGTCTAACTTAAGCGGTTTAGATTTTTCATACAACGGGATTTTCCCGCTAATTCCCGTTCCCGTGGGAATTTCGGGAATTCCTTTCTTAGTGCACCTCTACGGTACCTAAGCTACATCCCTTCCAAATTTCAAGTGTCTACGTTTAGCCGTTTAGGCTGTGCGTCGATCTGTCAGTCAGTCAGTTTCTCCTTTTATATACTGGGTAAAATCTGGGTCGTGATTCAAACCTATTAGTCCTAACTCGGAAAAAAATTGCGAGTTTATGTCTGTAGTTAGTTTATTAATTAATCGCAGTCATTTGTTATTATTAACCAGTTTCCATATCCCAGTTAATAACTTAAATTATGATTACTTAACAATTCATGTTGAAACCTCTTTACCGAACACTTGATTAGATGAACAAAAAACGTCAACTGTCCCCTGTTATGACAAAGTCAAAACATCAAAACAAATAAAATAATTATTTAACGATTAAGAATTGAGCTCGAAAAATTCCTGCCCCATGTCCGTTTTCTAATGTTGAGCGGTCAGAAATGGTAAAGTTTTATTACCAAACCAATCGTGTGACTGCTGCTCGAGATTTATTTCATGGACACTATCCTAATTGTGTCTATCCCAACCCGGAGATTGATTTCCACGATGGTTCAAAATCTGCGAGATTATGGACAGTTTTCTATGCCGGTGCACGCCCAAGCACGGAGCGGCGACAGGCCACACCGACGACAGAGATACACAGACCTTGACGAAGTAATTTTACGGTACTACCAAGACCCACAAAGAAGCACACAAGCCGCTGGACGTTTTGATGTTAGTCAGTTCTTTGTGTGGGGTCTTCTTAACGAAACCGGGTTCCACCCATTTAATTTCCAACCAGTACAGGATCATTCACCGATAGATTTTCCTTCAAGAATCGTCAGCAAGACGGGTCACACTTCGAACAGCTTCTGAAGTACGTTCAGGTTACTTGTTGTTCCTAAAACTTGTAAGTAAATAAGTTAACAAATTCTTTTTTGTGTAAGATGGTCAAGCTTTGTGATACGTGATCGTTTTTTTTAATGCCTGTGAAGATTGTCATTAATTTTAATAAATTCGGATATGTTTTAACTGTGTTTGCTTTTATGCCAAATGTCTACTAGAGATAAGTGTGATTGGTGCGTACGGGACCCGCTCCGCGTCGCTGTGAAACAATGCTCTAGTTCCTCATTTGTGCTCCCGCTCCGGGCGCCCGTAGCCCGTACGGGTCTCCCAGACAGCTGTGAATCCAGGCTTAGCAATTGTAATCAACAACTACGTTATTTTACTAGTTAGATGGTTGTCTTGTCAAGTGCGTAGGGTGACCATGATTCTAAATAGGAAATTAAGTTGTATTTTTTTTTGTTCTAGCAAAAATAATAGTGACTTGGGCGCTCTTATCTACAGCGTTGTATTCCTAATTAAGTACTAAGTCTTGTTTTATTTTGGTGCTCCACGACCCCGATGTCATCCTGTATATAGATTTATGCGGGTAAATAACATGTTACAGTTTTAACGTGGCAAGATTTTTAGTGGCGGTAAGTTGGCGTATTGCCACCCCCTCTACTTAAAATCTGGCCAATTTTGATTCCGTGCACTGTACCGGGGAATGCGTTACATGTCCCGAATATGTCCCTTATCTCACATGGGATCGATGGGGACTTTTGACTAATACTTATGGTAATAAATACTTCTTTATGGTAAAACTAAGGTTTCTACGGAGATTTTTGGCTTTGTCGGAATTTTTTTTATTCCAATTGTCTAAATTGATCGGATTATTTATTGTGTCGGGCTCAGAATAACACGTACTTATTTATTTCTTCCGTGGATGTCGTAAGAGGAGACTAAGGAAATAGGTTTAGGTATGCCTCAGGCGACAGGTTAGTAAGCTGATAAAAGTGCTAAATGCAAAAGTAGTTAAGCGTCAAATAATTTCGATTTTTCTACGTAACGTGTCGTGTGCTCTGCCTACTTCATTCGAGAATTCCGATGCAATATATCCGATATTTACTTTTGCTTCTAGCCACTTCACAGGGTGTCCCTATCCATTAAGTTTATTTATTGACCCTATATTTACACATTTACCCCTAAAAGCATTGAAAGAAATATCGAGATTAGATCGTAGCTATCAATCAATCTCTTTATCTACAGAGCCGAGGACGCTTCGGAACTAATCGGTCATGCCGAAGGTTCCGTCACAGAACCGATAAGTACAGAAGTCAATGAAGTATGTACTTCACTTTTTATAACTACCCTTGGCGACCGTCATAGGGATATCATCATCATCAGCCTATATACGTCCCACTGCAGGGCACAGGCCTCCTCTCAGTATGAGAGGGCTTGGGCTATATAGTTCCCACGCGGGCTCAGTGCGGATTGGGAACTGCACACACAACGTTGAATTACTTCATCGATGTGTGTAGGTTTCCTTACGATGTTTTCCTTCATCGAATAGCTCGTGATAAATATCAAATTCAATATCGCACATAAATTCCGAAAAATTCAGAGGTGCGAGCTCGGGGTTTGAACCCACGGCCCTCTGCTTGAGAGGCCACAGTTCGAACCGCTGGGCTACCACGGCTTTTTCAAGGCTAGGGATATCAATAGGGAAAAAATCACATTCTGATTAATCTGTTAGTCAGATTATGGAAAAAATGTGACACGAATTTTTTGGTTTATCAAATAATTAAACAGCGACAAAAGTATAATATATGATCTATGGATCATTAACTTTAGTAGTGGGAGCTCGTGACGTCACTCCTAAGTAAAAATTGTACCAAGTAGTGACGTCACTCGTAACTTCAGAGGACTGTATCCTCTTTATGTCGTAAATGTAAAACATAAAAAATGCGTACAATACTTTTTAATGTGTACAATATAAGTAAGCCTTTATTTTGACTTCTCTTTGAATTCTCGTCCTCATGTACAATTTTTTACATTAAGCTAGTTGAAAATTATTTTTAAAATTTCACAATTTCGGTAGTTACACATGAAAGGTTGCAGAATCCTAGAAACGTTCTCAGGCGCGTCTCAAGCCGACGGAAACCACGCTCGGTCTGGTTCTAACTGTTCCGAGCGCACTTCGTATGGAGACTGACTTCTGTAGCAATCTGTACTATGGCTCTGTGTTTACATTGCTTTGAAATATGAAAGAGTCAGTCCTAGTGACACTTGTGGGTATTAGAAACGCGGGTTATTCGGGGATCCAATCTGTGCAACATGCATATACGTCACGCCTGTACTCCCAGATGGGTAGGTAGAGAACACATAACGCTACTTTTACGTTCCGCAGCCACTTCTAGCATATTTTTGTGTTTTAGGTTAATAGGTAAAATTTGTGACAGAATGCGAATCTATCGCCTTAGCATACCTTCACTTATTTATCCTTAGGTGCCTCTTACGATATTATATGGCAACACATGCATATAATATACGGCACCACATAGGGAGACTTTAAGGTAAAAGAGTCACAAAAAGAAAGAAAGAGAGATCTCCCAGACAACTTTCAAGGGATTAAAAAGGACAACTATGGAGTTCATATA
The DNA here is from genome assembly GCA_005406045.1 of Adoxophyes honmai. Lineage (NCBI taxonomy): Eukaryota > Metazoa > Arthropoda > Insecta > Lepidoptera > Tortricidae > Adoxophyes > Adoxophyes honmai. The sequence goes on along the minus strand of BHDV01033709.1, from coordinate 60,882 downwards.
AAAACTGAAACGAACCATTGTAAAAATCACGGAGTTAATGAAACAAATACACATACATAAGACCAGGGATAAAAAGAGAAGTGAAGTTATATCATTTATTTTCAGAAATAAATCAGCTTCGACCTGCGTTTGACGTTTGAAAAATACAAACAGAATTATTGAAAACCAGTGTAAAGCTGGCTCGAACGTACATTATTAAACAGAACAACTTGTTAAAACCTGTAAAAATAATATGCACACTCGCCCGAAAATTCTTCACACTCTTATTTCGTTTTCATTTTTCATATTTCAGACTACAGGCGGCTCCGTTTTCATACATACATCCATACATACAGTCACGTCTATGTTCCCAAAAGGGGTAGGCAGAGCACACGAAACGTGACAAAGATGATTGAAAACAGTGAAAGAAACCTTGATTATGACTATATCATGCTTCGCAGCCACTTCTAGCTTAATTTTAGGTTTGAAAACAGATGTAGGAGGTAGTACAATAGTGACAGGTTGCTAGCCTGACGCCTAAAGCAATCAGCCGTTTCCACGACTCCCAAAATTTAAAAATTTATTATTTACGCCACTAGGCTCCAGTCGAGTCTACCAGTGCTTTGGAAAGAATGACCATCATTGCGCCGTAAGACAAGATTCCCTTCCCTAGTTCTCGCTCCCTCCTAATAAAATTCGCTTCAAAACCCAAGCCGAGCGTCAATTTATACGCAATATCGAATAGATTAGAAACAGAATGAGTTCAAGTCTGCCGCATGAAGAATTACTTCCCTAACAACTGGCGGAAATCTCAGATAACGAAGCGAAAGGGGATATAAAAAATAATCAGCTTGGAAATATCGCTGGATTGATTTGATTACTTAAGGCAATGTGGGCGCGTCGCGGTGCCGTGAAAAAACACCTTTTGTAGCGGCATGCTGTTGCTTGAGTGGGTTTATTTAGTTTTGTCTGGTTGGGTTTTTGTGTGTGATTGTAGCTGTGCGTGATGAAGTTTAGAATAATTGTCTCTCCATTTCTTCGACGTAATCGTATGTTTTAGGCGACAGGCTGGGAACCTGTCACTATAGAGCTTCTAAACTTAAAACCTAAACATATGCTTATAAGTGGCTGTGAAATAGTCATGGATTTGTCTATTGCATTTCGTGTGCTCTGCCTATATCGATCCTTGAAACGCGAAATGGGATAGACGACATTCTTTAGGATAAGGAATTGAATAGGTACGTCATTAAACATTAAACTACCTACCGTGAGACTCACTCATCTTGAAAAATATAGGTATACGGATAGCTCACGTTTTCAATCGAGTTTAGCTCGACATGTTTCGGGCCAACCCACCGGCTCCGCTCGCGTTAAATTCGGGGTGTCACAGAAGAGATAGCACACATACCAATTTTATAGCTTTCTACATTGAAAACTTCCACTCCTCACTTTAGGGAAATGGGGGGTTTTGAAGAGACAAAATGTAGCCTATGTCACTCTCCATGCCCTAAACTATCTCTACCTAAAAAATCACGTCAATTCATCGCTCTATTTAGCCGTGAAAGACGGACAAACAAACAAACAAACACATTTTCACATTTATATATTGGTACAGATGTAGTTCTCTAACAAGGCTGGATTTAGACCTATGTGCCTATATCTTGACAGTTCAATCGCGTCCTCTAAGCTAACCCTGGCAAACTGTAAACTCTAAGTAATCAAGTACGGCCAGCAGATCAGCGTGTCGGGCGCGATAACGACGTAATCCTAGCCTCGGGCGTCTGTTGACCGTACCGACGCTGTTTGCTGACCGTCGGACGAGTCTGAACGGCTTGCGATTAGACGTCTTTTTGTTTGTTTTGATTGCTGTGGGCTATAGTTTCCTCGTGGGTGGATTGGGAATTTCACACGCGGTGTTGAATTTGTTCGTCGTTGAGGCAGGTTTGATGTTTTTCCTCGCCGAATAGCTCGTAGTACCTATATCAAAATAAATTTGAAACATAAGTTCCGAAAAATTCAGAGGTGTGACTCGGGGATTTGAACTGCACTGCATGTTACTGAGATTCCGCTGTCCGTCCGTCCATCCGCCTGTCTGTTATGTACCAGGCTGAATGACATGAACGGTGACAGCTACAGCTAGACAATTGAAAGTTTCACTGATGATGTATTACAAATAACTTTAAGAGGGACTCCCATACAACAAACTTGATTTTTTGGTGTTTTTGGGTCGACATTATTAACGGTAATAGGTAGACACTTGTAATATTCACGGAATATTTAGTTGTAGCCTTTCGAACACAAGTCCGACTCGCTCTTGGCCGGTTTTCGCCATTCTATTACATTCCTCTTAAGTTTAAATCACCGACGAACAACTACTTACTTTATAACAATGCAAATTAAGTCGAAATTAGCTCTTCCATTACTCAAGTCAACTTACCACTTATGCCAACAATCTAACTTAAAACTTAAAACTTGACAGTGTCATCTTCGTGAATTATTAACGCACTGTCACGCACAAGTTGTGATAATTAGTTCCCTGCTAGATGGCGCTGTGACAGTTTGTGATTATGCGGATGACAGTTGAATTAATTTTGCGTTTCGGGGTAACGAGTGAAGCTCTTAAATTACTAGTGTGTTAGATTATCAATTTGGAAAGGGGTTTTTGAATGGTAGTTGGAAGTGGAAGTTACGTTGATTTTACTCTGTGTGACATCTTGATTGTATTTGAAGGAGGTAGAGTGAACATGCGAAACGTTTGTTACGTTAAAGAATGACACCACCGTGTGGTGCCGGTTTAGAATAGCACCTCCCCCTTTCTTCCCGTGGGTGTCGTAAGAGTCGACTCTGGGAATGTGTATTGTGGGCGATGGGCTAGTAACCTGTCACTGCAATATCACGTTTAACCATCTGGTTACCCTGAAATTACTAAACGTGGCACTGGATTTTTGAATTCACGTGCTCTGCCTACCCCTCTTGGGAATAAAGGCGTGAGAATATGTCGGTATGTCTAACTTTAACACTTACCAGCTAAATAACATTTAATAAATTTGAGATAGATTTTGTTTTGACTATAAGTACAACCAACTGTCTTTTGTTTGTTTACTGAATTAAACAAATTGGTCAAAGTGTGAATTAAAGTTAGATCAAATTGAAGTTTCATCGAAAACTTTGGTATTTAAATAAGTACACAGATCTACCTACACACATCACGCCTGTATTGCCAAATAAGGGAGGTAGAACACACGAAACGCTACATAGATATAACCAAAACTTAGTATTCCACGTCAGATAGCTGTAAATCTAGCACATTTCTTAGATTTGAAGTTAAGAAACAAAAAATTTGATATTTATCACGAGCTATTCGGTGAAGGAAAACATCGTGAGGAAACCTACACACAGCGACGAAGTAATTCTACGTTGTGTGTGAAGTTCCCAATCCGCACTGGGCCCGCGTGGGAACTATCGCCCAAGCCCTCTCATACTGAGAGGAGGCCTGTGCCCTGCAGTGGGACGTATATAGGCTGATGATGATGATGATGATGAAGTTAAGAACTACAATAGTGACAGGTTGCTAGCCTGTCACCCAAAATATACCTTAACCTAAATTTCCTTAGTTGCCTCGTACATCCTCCACAGAAAGAATAGAGAGAAATTTTTAACACCTATGTATTATGAACATTGGAGGTAGCGTTTCATCTCAAATTAGCACACGGTCTTTCTGTTCTTTAAATTTGTATGTTCCTTCTATCCAGTTTAAAATAAAATCCTGAATTCGTTGGCATCGCATAGACGCTGTGTTGAATCCCGAGGGAAATTTGATAACAGCGAACAGCCAGGTAGCAAAAATAAAGCAAGCAAGACTACGCCGGTGAAACGGGAGCATAATGTGGTTACGTAGCAGTTCAAGCTTATTGAACACATATATATTTGTTTGTACTAAGTGCTAAGAATGTCACACTAATCACACTTCTCTGTAATATGTAAATGCGAAAGTTTGTGAGTATGTTTATTACCTCTTCATGCTCAAACGACACGACCAATTTTGAAGAGATTTGGTACGTAGGAAGCTGACACCCTGGATTAACACATAGGCTACTTTTTATCCAGGAAAAATGCATAAATCCCGTGGGATTACGATAAAATAGCTCTACGTAAACAAACTCTGCGTAATAGCCTTTTCCTGGCGATGACCCTTACAGAATAAAGACTAAACAGAATCCACTCAACATCGAATCTGTTGTACCTACTCGGAATTACACGTACCTACCTACTAATATTCTGGATATGTGATTTTCTGCCCTACTCAGAATCTAACATTAAAAGAATCTGAAGAGCTACAAATTCGAAATCTGAATAATCTAACATCTCAGGAAGTTGGATTGCTAAAAATTGCCCTATTCATAATCGAACAAACTCGGAATCTGAATTAAATACAAACTGGCAACATTAGAGTCATACTTAATCTGATTCTGGCCTAAGATTCTACGAGAAAAAAAGATATCTGACTGTCTACAACCCCCTTAATCAAACTTACCAAAGCCTATGTCTAGGATACAACTAAAAGCTCAGCGTAATCAGCAGATTAAAGCTCTGTCCAATTAAGATAAAAGCTGCTAGTTCTAGTTCTATGTATGTTTCATTACAATTTACTTAGCCACGAATATGTTGGGAGAGAAATATCGCTGCCATTTTCTTTGATTTACTTTTTACATACATACATACATACATCACGCCTGTATTCCTTAATGGGCTACTTAGACAAATCCATTATTATATTATAATATAACTATTTCACGCTTCGCAGCCACTTCTGGCATCGTTTTAGATTGGCAAACAGATGGAAGAGGTAAAATTGTGATAGGTTCAAAGCTTGTCGCCTAACGCCTACCTAAACCTATTTCCTTATTCGCCCTTACGACATTCGCAGAAGAAATGGAGAGGTGTAATTCTATCCCAACACCACATAGCCGTGTGGTTTCTGATACAGATTTATCGATTAGATAAATATTGGGTTCTAACACAATGTCTGTCACCTAGTTGTGGCAACACAAGTAAAGTCTTGAGCCACGGCCGTCTGGGGTAAACATAGAAGACAAACATGAGCCACCAGCCACAGAACAAATATTTATGTTCATCACACAAGTGTTTCCGTTGGTCGGGAATAAACCGCAGGGGTTGGCGTGATCCGAGAGATTCCGGAGTATGTTTGTTAGTCTTCCGCTCAAAAACTACATACATATAAATCACGAGTGTACCATCGAACCAATTGATTCCTGACCCACCATAGAACCTAATCACAGTGAACGTCATAGTGACATTGCGTTGATTGATAAAGGAAATCTTCATTACGTTAATTGTGACAACGTTCTACGGTGGGTCAAGAATCAATTGGTTTGATTGTACTCCCAAACGGCTAGGAAGAGCACATGAAACGTGACATAGAAAAAACTATGATTATAAATAGCCACTTCTACAGTAATTTTAGGTTTGAAAACGGACGGAAGACGTAGTATAATAGTGACAAGTTGCTAGCCCGCGCTTAGTCATGCTATTATTATTATTGTTGTTGTTTTTGTACGAAAATCCTTCAAACGTGAGTCCGACTCGCACTTGGCTGGTTTTTACTATGTGACATTTCTGTGAGCTAGTATTCGAGGTTACAATACTTTAATATGAATAAACTTTACAGTAATTATGACGTTTTTCGATGATAATCGAGTGTAAAGCAAAAATGTGGATAATTTAAGCGGAGAGCCTGTTATGATTGAAAGATGAAATAGAATATTATAATGAACTGGTATTATGTACGTTAAAATTGTGTTTCAACAAAGTCGGTGTCTATTTATATCTCAATAAGAAGGGCGCGAGGTGTTGCAAGATATTGTTTTATATTTTTACAATTTTCGCACAAAAATAAAATACGAAGTAGATCTCAATGAAATGTAATCATTAAATTTGTAACTTGTAATATACCGCACTAGACATTAAGAGTCATTTAGGCTTTAATAGACATTATGTGGCACTGGATTTTTGAATTCATGTGCTCTGCCTACCCCTCTTGGGAATACAGGCGTGAGGATATGTATGTATGTATGTATGTTCTCACTTCTCAAAGTTAGTGTGCAGCTTTCATACCTCTATAGGTACGTGTCTATACACAGAATAGATAATAGTACCTATAGATAGGTTCAGAATAGCACTGAAGCATACCTAATCCTATTTCCTTATTCACCTCTTACGACATCGTCGAGTGAATTGGAGAGTAGTTATCCGACAGCACACGGGTAGTGAAATTAAATTTAAAAATATCGTGATTAAATCCAGCTTAATAATAATTTGTCCAGCAATGCCTGTGGCCCAAGAATACCCTTAAATTAATTTCTGCAAGTTAATATGGCAACACCGAGGCCAATGCCGAACAATGGATTCATTCGCTCCGCAATATATTTTGGCGAAATTAATTTGCAGATTACACTTGTTATCCGTAATTATGATAAAGCTTTGGTAAATTAAATTTTAAATGGCTGTTCAATGTTGTTTTCTATTGAGTACAAACATACATATCGTCACGCCTATGTTCTCTAAAGGAGTAGGCAGAGCATACGAAATATTCTAGCAACCTGTCACTATTGCGCCTCTCAACTTTATAACCTTAAAAATATGTTAAAAGTGGCTACTAAACGTGAAATGCCGTGCCTTTGAGTATTTAGCGTTTCATGTGCTGTTTACCCCATTTGGGAATAAATACAGACGAAGAATGCACGTTCCTAAATTACTCTACACAGTTTCATTCTAAGTTACGGTATTGTAGTTAATGTGATTACTCGTATCATTTTACTGAATAGGTCATGATATACAGGGTGTGGCCTGTAATAGGGGCGATAAATTAAAATTTAGACTATTTAACGTATCAGTAATTAACGCCAAATGATTTTA
>BHDV01033709.1:33613-48611 GCA_005406045.1 Adoxophyes honmai | reverse complement strand
GTTTCTAAAACGTCCGCGATTTGGTCACGGAACGTCCGTCTAGGTCTTCCCCTCCCACTGCACCCATCCACATTCCCCGTATAATTTTTTTTTCAGTCTTCTTTCATCCATCCTCTCTGGTCGCAGTATTGTGGTTAGTATAATTATCGTTCTACGAAAAATTACAGTAGATTTAACATTATTCTACGACATACCCTTTAGAATTACAAATAAATAAAGTGTCATTTTGCTCTCCAAAATTATAATTTACAATGCTATGTTTATTTCAAAGAAAGTAGTGAGCGTTGCTAGCAGCTAGTGCTTTAGCTCGTGAGTTCTTTTATGAAAAGCTTGCAGAGCCAAAGGGAATACGGGGAAAACTGGCTTTAAATTGCATAAAACGTAGTGCAGGGTAAATCCGCCGGACACCGCCCTCTGGTCCCACAAGGTAAACAAATGCAGTAGGGAATAATTGTCAACTTTATTAACTTGAATAAAACATACTTAGTTTGCTGTGGGATGAAATTAGTGAGATAGAATTAGGAACTTGGTCTAGCGACGTCATTCTTGTATTAACACACACATCACACACTTGCATTCCTAAATAGGGTAGGCAGAGTACACGGAAGGCTACATAGACAACCACTATGTCACGTTTCGTGGCCACTTCTGGCATATTTTTAGGTTTTAAGTTGGTAGGTATAATAACGACAGGTTGCTAGCCTGACGCCTAAAAATACCTTAACCTTAATTATGTTTACGCGGGACTTAATCACGGTATTTTTTAATTACCTCTCGACTCAACTCATGACCACGGTCGCTGTAACGCGGCCGAAACGTCGAGAGGTAATTAAAAAATACCGTGATTAAGTCCCGCGTAAACATAATTATGTGTGAGAATCACGAAAGTTTAAAACAGTACCTTAACCTTGTTCATCGTCGCCTTTTAGAAATAGAGTAATGAATAGATAATTTGACAAAATAATTGACTAAACATATGATAAAAATACTGTGTTTATAATTGTGTCGTTTTTGGGAATGCAGGCGTGATGCGTGTGTGTGTGTGTGTATGTGTGTGTGTGTGTGTGTGTGTGTGCGCGCGCGCGCGCGCGCGCGCGTGTGTGCATGTGTGTATAGAATTTATAGCGCAAACACACGGGACGTTTATTTCGATTCGAACTCCACCCCAAGGGCCCAGGTAAGATTTATTTAACAGACATCGGAATATACTATTATTGGAATGGTAATCCTTTTTCCCCTGTCGTCCCTTTTACCGGACCCTTTCATTTTAAAACGCTGACACGAAAAGAGCGATGTTATTAACCTTTGGCCAAAGAAAGGCAGGTTAAGACCATTCTTGTTTAGGCTTTGTGCCTGTCAATCCGTCTTTTTGCTGAGACATGAAAAGTATTATTATCAAAATCTTATGCATAAATAAAATGGTTTATGTGGCAAAATGTTTTGTAAGTATAAATAACATATTTTTTTATATGGGGTAGTGTCGGCCTGAGAATAACACCTCTTCATTTCTTTCGTGGATGCCGTAAAAGGCGACTAAAGCTAAGTTTTATTGCTGGTGAAACCTTGAAAACATGTGTGTTACAAAAGCTATAATGTATGCATTAAATTCACATACATGTAGGTACACATACGCAAACACACAAAGAAACACACCACGCAGTCAAAACCATGACTATTCCACGTTACATAATCACTACTAACATTTTTTTAGGTAAGTATTAAGCTAAGACGAACAATAGAGACAAGTTTATAGCTTGTCGCTTAAAATATACCTTAACAAATAAATCTTTATTTATTCAAATAGGCTCCTAAGAGCACTTTTACACTTCATTTTCGAGTATACCAGCGCTTCGGAAAGACCATCATTGAAATGAAGAATGCGCCGTAAGGCCGTGGTCGCCTTCACCCGCCGCCCGCGGCGTCTGAATAATAGTAGTAAACGGAACGCCGCACGCGGCGGGCGAAAACGACCACTCCCAAGCATACCCGAACATACCATTCAGACGCCGCGGGCGGCGGGCCGTTGTCGGCCGCGAGCGGCGGGTGAAGGCGACTATACTAAACTTGGCAGAAAGTAATTTCAGGTCAATCATAAATCATAATCTATTTCCTTAATCATCACAAATGGAGAGCGGTTATTCTAATCCTGACACCACACGACAAAACGAACCAATTCGACCACAACTAGCATTGCTCCCTAAATGTCGATTAATCCCGCAAAGCTTTCCCAGAATACATAAACCCAATTACTGCATAATTAAATGAGATCACTTCCCCTTCAAATTATTCAGACGGTAACCTTGTTAAAAGAATGTTAAAACAACCGGGAGATTGTCAAACGCGCGATGGGACGGAGCTCTTAAGATCGGAGGGGGGTTTAGGTTATCTTGGCCTTTAATTTCTCTATTATTTAATGTTATTTATTTAATGTTAAGGTAAGAAGATTACAATTTCTTACACATACATACATAAATCACGTCTGTATTCCCAAATGGTTACACAAGGCGTTACACAGTCAAAAACAACACCATTTCACACTTCGTAGTCACTTTCAGAATTACTTTAGCCTAATTAATAATTATACTATTCGGCAGAGAGAGAGAGAGAGAGAGAGAGAGAAAGAGAGAGAGAGAGAGAGGGGAGAAAGAGTTCGCTTTCCAGGTAAAAGCGATGCGCGAATTTACTCTCTCTCTTTAAAATAGTGCCAAATTGGATGAACGCTGCTCACTAGGTATACTTAATGGCTTCTTATCACATCCATGGAAGAAATGGCGAGATACTATTCTAATTCCAACACCACAAGAGCTTTTTATTATGTAATATCCTGTCTTGAGTTCTCGGCAGTGGAAATGTGTGTATAAGTGCTTTGTGTTGTGCAGGATACTCGGGCGACAAATTATGACACATTTTTGGATCAAAATGCGGCTTGCCGGGTACTAGGAGCTGTCATTTGTTTTTTATTGGGTGTGAGTAATTGTCGTCTGGTTGAGTCGATTACAAATTTTATGGGGATGAACATTTTTGTAAAATGCTTTTTAACTGTGGACGTATCGCACCATTGGTCCGGAACCTCATTTCGTTAACTTTTGATACGAAATGCATGAAAATGAAAAATGTTAGGCCAAATTAACTATGAAACTAGTAAGTACGAGGGTCAAACTGAAAGTTTCGGGAATAGAAAAAAATATCCAGTTAAAATGATCAAAAGTAATTTTATTGCTTTTGAAAGTATTCTCCTTTATATTAAATGTACTTCTACATACGTTCAAACCAGTTTTTGAAGCATTCATTGAACGCTGAAGGTGGGGTCGACAAAATGGCCGTTTTGTACGCCTCCACGGCATCTTCTGGCGCCTGAAACTGCTTACCACGTAACTTATCTTTGATTTTGGGGAATGTGAAAAAGTCATTGGGGCTTAAGTCAGGGCTGTATGGAGGATGGTTCAGTAATTCGACTTTTTCACCGTCTAGATAGTCCTTTGTTAACCGAGCCGTATGGGAGCTGACATTGTCATGGTGAAGGATGATGCGACGATTGAGGTTTTTTTTTCTCAGTTCACCAAACACACTCGGCAAACAAATGGTTGCATACCAATCGGAATTGACTGTTCTACGATCATCAAGAGGAATTGTAGCCACGTGACCCGATTTGGAGACAAAACTAGCCACCATCTTTTTGGCCGTGCTGCGAGAGCGAACCACTTTTGTCGGCTTAATCTCGCCTTCATAGACCCATACTCGAAATTGGTTTTTAGTTTCAGCCTCATAGGCGTATATCCATTACTCATTACCCAATACAATACTAAAAACTGCATTTGAGCTTCCTCTGTTGATTTTATTTAAAGTTTTGGGGCACTAATCGACACAAGTCGTTTTCCGTTTGTCGAACAACTGATGAGGTATCCACCGGGAAAACAATTTTTGCACGCCTAACTCTTGCTGTAGAATAATTTGTATTTGACTCATTCCAATGCCCAGAGACTCCTGAATTTCCCGATATGTCACATGGGTAAGGCTCAAAAAAATTGTACATAAATTAAGGGTTAATAAAAACAAAATCACGATCGCGTCACGTGTGTAACGAAAATTACCTATACAAAATGTATGGGTAATTGTCGTAACACAAAAGAATCAATTAACTTTTGTTTTTATTAAAGCCCTTAACTATGTACAATTTTTTTGAGCCTTACCCACATATCGGTCTTCCGTAATCAGTTGACGCACAACATCGATGTTTTCTTGGGTGACTGCCGATTTTGGTCGACCTTCACGCACCTTGTCCATGAGGGAAACACGGCCACGTTGAAATTCCGAAAACCACCTGTATATTGTAGTCATCGAAGGGGCTTCATTATTAAAAGCAGCAATCATCCGGTCTCCACATTATTTTTGTGTTAATCCACTTTTAAAGTCGTAGTAAATCATAGCTCTTAAATTTTCACGTGACAATTCCATGTTGAGCAGCGACTCATCAAGTTCAAAAAACAATTGAAACCGAACCACTGTTTTTTTTTCTATGTGGCCAGTTTTTTAAGATATAGAAACTTTGACGATTGTAAAAAGGTATAATACGTGATAAAAAATGTTATTTAAATATTAGTTTCCCGAAACTTTCAGTGCAGCCCTCGTATCACGTAGAGACACCCCGAGCGTAGCCATCTCCGTTACTCGTTGAGCGACTTTGAGCTTTGATATGAGGGTAATGAAAGATCACGTTTCGGTGCCTTAAGTCATCAGCTACAAGCAAATAAAAATAAATACTTAACCCTACTGTTCCAAACTTGTACGATGGCGGGCGAGCGTTGGCACGCAGCACTAACGGCTGCAGCGAATACTCGTACAACTCTCCGGAGCTGATATAAAGCTAGGAGTGCGCTAAAAGATCTGTTGTACACCTAGCCGTGGAATAGGGTTATGTACAATAATATATACGGCAAAAAAATAGCACATGACATAACATCTGTATCTTCATGTTATTTATGCATTTTCCGGTAGTAAAAGATAAAGCAGCAGAGCTCGCATTGTTGTGTTTCGTGGTAGAGTGTAAGATTTACACATCACACGGGTATTCCTAAATGGGGTTTGCAGAGCCGTCAAAATGTTACATGAAAACATTACGAAGTATTTTAAGTTTCAAAGGCATTTAGGTTTAGCATGTTTTTTAGTATTTTAGTTAAGAGGTATAACAGTGACAGACAGTTAGCCTGTCGTCTAAATCATACCTTAACCTTTTCTAGAGAAACAATGATGGTCATCCAATTCCGCAAATCGTCAGTTTATTTCAACTTACAAACTGTCACAGAAAGTGTAAAGAGCCAATAACCATAGAGGAAAAAGCCACTGCGTTACGCGGGATCTTGGCCCGGCCAATAAGAGCACAGCGAACGCCGCCATGCTTTGGCGGAATCGTCTTCGAACAAATTCAATGACATCAGTACTCTATAGGTTCTGTCCTCTATGTCCCGCGTGCGACTAGACTTGCGTGTGTCGCCATGCTAAGCCTATTATAATAGGCTGTTTGTTTGCTCTGTGCCTTCCTTGGTATAAAAAATATAAAAGTAGCCTTTTTACTCCCTCGGGACTCTATCTCCATGTCACATTTCGTCGAACTCTGCAGCGGATGAACCGGAAAAAGGTTGGGTAGAGAGACGTCAGACATACAAGGTACTATGTAGTATGATGATAACATTGAAATAAAACGGGTAATAGGTACTATCGAACCAACTGATTCCTGACCCACCGCAGAACGTTGTCATAATAAACGTAATAAAGATTTCCTTTGTCAAGCAATGCAATGTCACTATGACGTTCACTGTGAATAGGTTCCATTGTGGGTCAGGAATCAATTGGTTCGATGGTACTTACTTAAACATAAAACTTTAAATGGTTTTTCTTTTGCAATCAAATACGAGTATTAGTGTCAAGTGTGAGTCGGGCGATAGTTTTATGTTTAGGGACTATAATTTCGGGGTCGTGTCGGCTTAGAATAACAAATTTCTTTCGTGGATTTCGTAAGGGGTGACTAAGGATATAAGTTAGGTATATTATAGGTGACAGGCTAGTAACGACACTATGGTACAGTCACGAACCGGGATTGTTGAGCCACTTGCCACTGTTCGCAATTTAGACGTGTAATCAATGACCGATGTGACCGACTAGATGTCAGCTATTGGATTAGTATTACACAACCAAGTTACAAACATAAGTAAGTGGCTCAACAATTCCTGTTCGCGATGGTACCTCTAAACTGAAAGTTGTTGAAGTGGCTACGAAACGCGAAATAATCGCGCATTTATCTATGTAGTGTTTCGTGTGCTCGTGTTGTAATTATAAAAATAGTGTCATTTTGAACATACGGTCTAAAATGGAGTTTAAATCGATACATTTCGGGCTAGTCCATAGCCCATCATGACGATTTAATGATTTTATAATGAGCTACTCGTAGTTTTCAATTTGAATAATGTCATTGGTAACATACCGCATCCGACCCGTTGCCACTGTACAAGCTTTAGCTGCTTAACGGCTTCAGCGAATGCAACTCCGAAGCTTTTATTTACTCAGGGCTGTGCCAAAACATGACCTTCGCGCTTTGGAGCGCTTGTACAAATTGCTAAAACCTTTCACAAGTATTTTTATACCTATACATGGTGCTCGTGAGCATTGCGAGAGATTTCAACCACGAATTCCAGAGGTTATAAGAAGTAATAAATGTTATATGAACTTAGGTCGAAACACGATTTTTTTTACTATTATTAAGGCACGTTTATACGACATTAGCAATTATTATGTATGAAAATTATAAAAAAAAATCGTGATTCGACCTAAGTTCATATAACATTTATTACTTCTTATAGCCTCTGGAATTCGTGGTTGAAATCTCTCGCAATGCTCACGAGCACCATGTATACTATCACGCCGGTATTCCCAAATATGATAGGCAGATCACACGAAACTTGTAGTCTACTTAACGGTTTTTTTAATCTATAATCTTTTTGGAAAGATTTCATTCAATATTCTAAATATCTCGACAATTTGTATAGAGAAACGGTGAGTAGGCGGGGCCCACTAGTATTAAAGTAAACATAATTAAAACTTGGCTGTAGAAACGAATACATTTAATTAATTATCCAACAAAAATTAAGATTTATTTGAGATCGTCTTTCCTTTGTTCAAACAGGTACATCAAAGAATCTTTAAAAAATGGTACCTTTAAATTTTACCCCTTGTTTAACGTTGTTGAAGAGATCAAAGTACAAGTCAGAAGGAATATTAGGGGTCATTAATTAAAACAAAAGAAACCTTGACAGCAATGTTAGCAGTCTTTAGGGACATATTTTAAATAACAAAATGTAGAATTTGATTATCATCAAATTGCTCGCGTTTTGCGCTATCGGTTGGTTCAGATTTTTCATGTTCAAGGGTGTAATTATGCGTTCATAGTACACTTTTCCCATCTCTATTTTTTCCCTCCCATTTCCTTTCCTTTCTTTTTGTCAGTTTCAATAATTAAGATTCTTCTCTATCTCTCAGAGGTCTGCTTTAAGGGATTTGTCCGCCATTGTACTTCATTATCCTGTTTGTAAAAGTTTTTTTTAATGTCGCGTTTTTTTTGTTTTTTTGTATTGTATTTGCAACAAAGTGTTACTTATTTACAATGCTGAAAACGTAATTCACCGAATAACAAACCAGAACAAAAACACTCTAGACCAGAGTTCCCCATACTTTTTTACTCATAGACCCCTTCCAAAGTTTTATGTAGTTCGGTGGACCCCCTGCTCTTACATTTGCACCAAATTCCTTAATAGACTTATTTTTACCGACTCCAACGTGGACCCCCATCGAGTCTGGACCACTTTGGGAATCACTGCTCTAGACGATGTTTTAAAAATCTATGTTCTACATCGCGGTAACGAAGTTTCGAAGATCCAACTTTCTCTCTGTGGACTTCGGTCCCCAGGCATAACTTCTGTCTGGAGAGAGATCTCTCTATTAGAGTCTTTCCTACGTATGTTTGTATTATCGATAGTGTCATTCGCTTCACTTTATTCTAGTGTGTGCTGTGCATCAGACTAGATCAAGCCAGTACCCCAAGTGTCTTATCACGATCAACTCTCGCCTGCGTTCATACACATGAGTTTGTATGGGAACGCAACTTCACTTGTCGATTGCGACAGTACTGTTGTGTAAACGTGCCGCTGGGAGGCGCTGTCTCAGTTCCCGTACAAACAGATGCGTATACAGCGTACACAAACAAGAGTGACTCGTATTTTAATCGTAATGACGACATTTGGAGTACGTTGCCAATTAAACCAAGGATACACTAGGCTATGGGACAAAAATGTGCCGCGACACGTGTGAAACGTAACGTTGCTGGGGACACGTCTCGTGGTACATTTGTCCCCTACCCCCCTAGTGTATCCTTGGCTTTACTCCTTGACTTAAATTTTTGTTCTTCTGCGCAGTGCCGGCCCTCGAGCCTCGTGGCGTCGGCATAATCAACATAATGCATTCAGCCTACTAATTAAGTAGCGCACTCCGGCGCCGCATTCACATCCGAGTCCGCCATTTTCTACATTGAAGAAGTCTATTCAGCGAGGTAGATGGCGCCACGGGTCTGATTATTACTAAGGGGCTTGGCGTAGCTTACTTTTGGCGGGATGTTATTTGAAAATAGCTTTTTTTTTTTTTTTTTTGAGATTGCTGAACACAGTTACGAGGGTCGCCAATATGAGCATGACCAAAAAAAGAGAGATCTCTCTCCAGGCAGATGTAATGTCAGGGGCCGGAGTCCATAGAGTGAAACCTAGAAGTTGTATTCAAGCATCCGATCTTAGAATCTTTGTTAGTGCGATGTATAAACTTTGAAAGTCGATGACGATTACCGAAAATATTGTATTTACTATTCGACGATAGGTGGCGCTAGGGTCACACCAAGAACAATAAACAGTATGCAGTGTGTCGCCAAAAGCATACCTAAACCTGTTAAAACTTAGATATATTCAAGAGCGAATTAGATGCTCGCTTTGAATTATCGTAATTTATCTATACGAAGCTGTTATTCTGTAACTTGTTGTATATGTTTACGCAATAAAGAGTCATAAAACACAGTAAAATGTTTTAAATTTCTGTTAAAACGTGTCTACGGCCGAGCTCCATCACCGCGGAATTTCCTTCATCAAAAATCCACTTACCTGTTCAATTCGCAATCAGACCCCTTTCACTTAGCTAAAAGGGAGTTAATCCATTTCAAAAATCCCTCAGGAATCCTTAAGCTTATCCCAATCTGTTAACAAACCCCATTATTTTAAAATTTCCCGAAATTAACGCAATCTGCGTAACATTGTTTCGAAGTTTCCAAATGAAATAAGACGAAAGGGAAATGTAAAAGGTCGTTGTGATTGGTAATCAAATGGTTCTGCGGCGCTCTGATACGGCGCTGAGAGGTACCATCGCGAACCGGGATTGTTGAGCCACTTACCTACGTTTCTAACTTGGTCGTGTAATACTTATCCAATAGCTAACATTTAGTCGGTCACATCGGCCATTGATTACACGTCTAAATTTTGAACAGTGGCAAGTGGCTCAACAATCCCTGTTCGTGACCCTACAGTTGTGCAAACGTGCCGCATGGAGGCGCTGTCTCAGTTTCCTTTTCAATTTCGAAATCGTTTTCGAATCCATGACCTTTATTATCACACTAAGCACTCTGATCGTAAGAGAATGAATGAACGAGTGAATGATAAAATCCTGGCATTACAAGTCATGGTTTTTGTTTGAGTGAACTCAACTCCCGTGGAACTAGGGTATGAAGTATTGAGTTGTATGAAAATACTTTGTTCTTAAACTACATTAGCCCCTATTAATCTCGTCCCAAATCCTAGGCAATAAATAAGAATAATACCTATTTACAAACATTTGTAAACACGTGTTTCTAACCAAACAATCTTATAACATTAAGAAACCCCAACATTTTTATTTCAAACTATACTATCTCAAAAACTATTGGAGTAAAGCTTAAAATAACTGTAAGGGAAACTAGCTTTCTAATAAAAATAGCATCGATATTGGTTCTATTGGTTGGTGATATCTGTTTGTAGTGTTCTGTAGATATTGTGTTGTTTGTATTACTATCTGTCTGTTCGCGCAAACAAGTAGTGGTAGAATATTTTCCACATAATTCCGTTACATGTAGGTCTATCAAAGCCCACCGAACAATGCTCTGCGATTGTATCACCACTGATACACAGCCATTGTCTAATTGATCCAGCTCCTAATTCCATTAAACATGGTATCCCGTAATTTGATCCGGGATTTAATTCCGTCAGAGGCTAATCAAAATTGACTTGTGGCGTGACAAAGGCGCACGAACGCGACTGCTAGAAAGATACGGATTATGTTGTCTAAGATACCTACTTATTCTCCGTTTTATATGTATGTACAATGTTACACAAAAAACCGGGTAAAAATATAAATTACTAGCTTTCCGCCCGCGACTTCGTTCGCGTAAATTTCGGATTTTGGGGTCGTAGGTTTCTGAGCCTATTCATTACAAACAAACAAAGTTTTCCTCTTCATAATATTAGTGTAGATGTTGATATTATCTAAACCCAAATATTTAACAGAATCATTTATTTTTTCCAAATAAAATTTAGCCTATGTTACTCGTGGATAATGTGGCTTTCGAATGGTGCAAGAATTTTGGAAAATTGTCCAGTAGTTTCTGAGGCTATTCATTACAACCAAACAAACAAACATACAAACAAACAAAGTTTTCCTCTTTATAATATTAGTGTAATGTAATAATCCTTAATTCCCGTGGGTGTCGTAAGAGTCGACTCTGGGAAAGGGTTAGTGTATTGTGGGCGATGGGCTAGGAACCTGTCACTGCGATATCACGTTTAACCATCTAATTACCCTGAAATTGCTAAACGTGGCACTGGATTTTTTAATTCATGTGCTCTGCCTACCCCTCTCGGGAATACAGGCGTGAGAATATGTATGTATGTATGTATGCAATATTAGTGTAGATTAAAGCGAAGAATGTGTACGCTGTCACTTAATAGAACTGAAGTTATCATAGATTATTTAACTGGGTTTATTCTTCAACGGATTTTCATTTTTTTTTCATTTAAAAAGGTTAGCAAATTCGATAAATGAGTGTCTGTGCTCTCCCATTAAAAATGAAGAACTATCCCTATTAACTCTTAAAAATAAGTAGATTTAAAATGTGAGTCCTCCGTATTTTTCATTAAGTAACACATCAGATGCGTTCTCTGCGTTCAGAGGCAAATAACTTACCAATACATACATACCGTCACGCCTCTTTCCCACAGGGGTAGGCAGAGACTACTTTGTTCCACTCGCTACGATTCTGACATACCTCTTTTGCTTCATCTACATTCATTAATCTCCTCATACATGCTCGTCGGTTTCAGGTACTCTTGACCTGACCTGTTTCTAGAACGTCCGCGATTTGGTCACGGAACGTCCGTCTAGGTCTTCCCCTCCCACTGCACCCATCCACATTCCCCGTATAAATTCTTTCATCCATCCTCTCTATGTGACCAAACCAACTAAGCATACCACTACTACTTACCGATAGGGTGCGTAATAGCGTGATTAGAGAGAAGTGTGGTCTGAAAGAGGATATTGTAACAAGGATGGAGAAAGGCATGTTGCGTTGGTTTGGCCACGTGGAGAAAGTGGATGAAACAGGCTGTGTAAACAAATCTACAAGGGTAGTGTGTTAGTCATGAAGGTTGAGGGCGTCTTCGAAGAACGTATATCGCCGGATGTTCTAAAAAGAGGCCAAAATTAGAAGTGCCCGAAATCGTCGAGCGTGTGGGAGAGTGATGAATGTGAGTGAAACGAGAGAAATACCTATGCCAGAATAGAAGCGAATGGCACTCTGTTATAATTATTTTTCCTCGTTTGATAAGTACATTAAAATTACAATTCGTTGGTTTCCAATACAATTTGAGTAGGTACTTTTCTAAACAATACAAAGTTCTCAATCGTTTCACTTTTGCAATAGCTATATAAGTAGGTATATTCTTTATCAAGAATTCCGGCCATTTTTCACTTTTCCGGTCGCGTATTTTTCCCGTTTTTTACGTGCCATGTGGCCGTTCCCTAACGCGCCGTAAGTCTCTTTTACCATGAGCCAGCACTTGGTTTACGGCTTTATGTGATATAAAGGCTTCTTAGATGCCTCTTACCAGCCTCTTTGCTCTGCAGTAACTTTGTCATCTTTTAGTTGAAATGATATATGATTTTGAAGCTTTTTTGGCCTGCCAACAAAAAAGTCAATATGAAAATACTTACAAGATACATGGTTCACTAAAGATTTAGAATCGATTTTAGCTGTCTGATAATACCTGCTGTTAAAAAAACCGGCCAAGTATTAATTGGACTCAAACTCCAAGAGTTCCGTACCTATCATTAACTAGGTAAACAAGTTTAGTGCCCCCCTGTTACCATTTATTGATATCAAGAAAAGTAGGTAAAAAATGGCGTTTTCTGGTATGGGAGCCAAGTATTAATTTTATTTTGTTTTACTACTTGATGTAATAGCAGCAACAGAAGTTAAAATAATGTTAAAATTTCAACTGTCTAGCTAACGCGGTTCTTGAGATATAGCCCGGTGAAAGCGAAGCCTTAGTAATAGGATGCCGTATTTGGAACTCAAAAAGTAGCATGCGCTACGATTTTGTTCAGAAACACTTTTGCTGGTTAATAATACTATGAATGACAGAGAAATATTCCCTTTTAAATGCACGGATCCTTTGTCTGTACCAGTCAAAAGTCTAGGAGTCCCTTCAATAAGCTTTCTCGGAAAACTATCTATATTGTACATCTTCAATGAACTGTGTAGCGATTACAATCCTTGAAGTACTATACTTTACGCCGTATTTTTCATTATTCCATTCTTACGGCAGACTTATTGTGCGACCGAGTCTGCGGCACACAAAAAGTCTGAGCGGATTGTATGCATTGTGTGCCGGACTATTTGCGCGTCTTGTGCGTTACTGGGTTACTGCATATAATTCCATAGGTTCTATATTCACAGACTAAATAGTCCTTCGCGGATAGTCTGTCGTCTGCGCAGGGCCTTAATAAGGCAAAATGGCCGCCAAGCCAACTAAACCAGCCGGCGGGTACATACCGGGATTATTGTGTAATGTGATTGCATGAAGTCCTTTGTCTGTCCTTGCGGTCTTTATTCGCAAATTAATTTGTAAACCAGTTTTACTTTGGACTTCTTTTTTTTATCTTCCAAGCTTGTTTTGCTTTTGATATGGTTTTTCGCCCGTGGATATCGTAAGAGGTGAGTAAGATATTCTTTTTTACATACATACATACATATTCTCACGCCTGTATTCCCAAGAGGGGTAGGCAGAGCACATGAATTAAAAAATCCAGTGCCACGTTTAGCGATTTCAGGGCAACCAGATAAACGTGATATCGCAGTGACAGGTTGCTAGCCCATCGCCCACAATACACTAACCCTTTCCCAGAGTCGACTCTTACGACACCCACGGGAAGAAAGGGGGAGGTGCTATTCTAACCCGGCACCACACTGGGTATTCTTTTTTAAGGTACAAGAAATTAGAAGACATTACATTCAGAGCACACAAACCAATACAATATACTTCACGCTTCGAAACTAAATACTAACTACACACTGGCGTAGGCTAGCAACCCGTCACAAATACCACTTCCATCCAAATTAAACTTGGATGGAAGTGACGTGAAGTTTTAAGCTGAAATTATGTTAACAGTGCTAGTGTTATGCAGGGTCTATTTCGGATGGCATACAATTATTAGTCCTATCTTACAAGCAAAATAAGCAAGCATTCGATAAAATACTTCATAAGACAATTAATTATACATTAAACTACCGTGAGACTCACTCATGTTGAAAAATTATCGGAATTAGCGGCTCCTAGACGAAGGGCTACGAATTAGTCCGAAACATGTCGAGCTAAACTCGATTTATTAAACGTGAGTTATCCGATAATTTTTCAACAAGACAATTAATGTTAATAATATTATGCTATAGGTAATTAGAATTATCAATTTTAGAGTTATCAATATTAGTACAAACTTTCGTTAAGAGATTAAATGACGCAAACTAAGACAAACGAGTAGTATCCCCTTCAATAATATGCCAAACATTTTCGGCCAAACATTTTTAGGACAAAAAACGTTATGCGATACGACGGGCACCCGTTATGCATTTTGCTGCATAAACTTAAACAGCGTCATTAAGACGCCGGTGGAGGGTCTTTGACAGCAACACTGCGATTTCTGCTGCTAACGAGGGAGGTACTTCACTCGCTAAGTTTACGAGACCCGTTAAGCTAGAACCATTAATTTTCTGTTACTATTTCTATAATTTTATTCCCTGATGATTTAAATGCGCATGTGACTTGTATACAACATTCATACACATATAATAATAATGGCCCCGTGTGGTGCCGGGTTAGAATAGCACCTCCCCTTTTCTTCTCGTGGGTGTCGTAAGAGTCGACTCTGGGAAAGGGTTAGTGTATTGTGGGCGATGGGCTAGCAACCTGTCACTGCAATATCACGTTTAACCATCTGGTTACCCTGTAGTAGCTAAACGTGGCACTGGATTTTTTGAATTCATGTGCTCCGCCTACCCCTCATGGGAATACAGGCGTGAGAATATGTATGTATGTATGTATGTATAATTATAATACAGAATCACACGAAACGTTGCACAGACAAAACTATGGCTATTTAGCGTTTCATAGCTATGACGTATTAAATGCATACTCTGACTATAATGTATACAAATATGACTGTGATTTTAAGCTAACACTGAAGCTCAGTCTCCGTGCTACCAAGTTTTCGCAAATTATGGAGTCCACAGCTTAGCGTAACCACATCTATACATATAATAAAGCAAGAGAGGGTCGAAAGTCTGTACATGGAAGATATTTACAAAAAAACTATTTAGGGGGCTTTAGAA
>BHDV01033709.1:3996-27638 GCA_005406045.1 Adoxophyes honmai | reverse complement strand
AGTGGCGCTGTTCGTTTCTCCATACAAATGATTTACGCAGACGCTAGCGAGTACGGTCACTGGCAGCTCATGGTAAAGGCACTGATCCCAACAATTCCGTGACATGAGTCTGTGAGACCTATCCGTGCATTGCTTGAGCACACTTTCTACGTAGATTGACTTCTGTAACTATCTATACTGTGGTGTTAGATAAGTGGCCCATTCTGCATGCCAGTGAGCTGGCGAGTCGGCGGGCGAGCTAATGGCGTCGCTTTTCAAAGGCGGCTTGGCAAGTTGCCAGTAACCACTAAATAGCTTGGGTAACGATTTAGTAGTTGAAGATGAGTCTAGAATGGGTTGGCTTGATAACAGCCATTGTAGTTATTGGGGCTTTAGGAATATGTATTGGCCTGGTTTCTCTATAACAAATGCTATTTGAAAAAAATAATCTTGTTAAATATTCCGTGCAGACCAATACTCAGGTACCGTAAAAAAATACTGTTTTGAATTTAACGTGTAAAATAAATCTTCATTTAAAAAAGTGAGTGTATCTGTTTTATTTCACAACTAGCTTTCCGCCCGCGGCTTCGCCCGCGTGGAATTCGGTTATATTGAGGTATAAAGCGAACATTCCCTCGGGAACATCAATTTTTTCCGGGTAAAAAGTACCCTATTATTTAATCCGGACTTCTATCTTTACATCTGCAAAATTTCAAAGCAATCGGTTCAGTAGTTACGGCGTGAAAGCGGAACAAACAAACAAACAAACTCACTTTCCAATTTATAATATTAGTAAGGATGAGTATTGAGTAGGTAAGTCTCATGCTTGCGGAAGTTTTTAAAGAGTTTTTTACCACATAGTGAGATGAAACGAGCGTTATGGTACAGCGGCTGTGGTAAGACGGTTGGAAAGAGCAGTGGCAAGAGTGCGGTACTAAACGCTACCACAAGCGTGTTGCTCCCGATGATCACGAATTAGCCCAAAACATGTCGAGCTAATCTCGACACAAAAACGCGAGTGTATTTTATTTCACTACGACTGAGTCTCACGGTTTTATGTTGAAAGTTTTTTACCATGTCGCCAGTACCCGTCCGTGCACGTTGTTCCCCCTCCCCGTCGTCAGGTGGTTGACTTGAGCGGTATTTTTCTACGTCTTCATTTCAGTAATATGAAAAACATCTATCTTCGGGATTCGTGACATTTGTCTCTCACAAAAGCGTCCCGAAGGACCCGTTCTCCGCGAAGTTTAATATTCAACGTATTTACCGACGTCATTCTTTCCAAGATATTTCTTTATTTTTCCCGTCTGACGCTGCCAGAACGCTTGGAGAGAACAGCCTTATCAGTTCGCAGAGTGAAGGCAACGATTGATATATTTTCTCGGTTGATATAAAAAGATAAAGAAGTGCAAGTAAAATAAAACCAAGTGTCGTTTAATGTTGTATCTTCACGATTAAGTGTAATACATGACAGGTTGCTAGCCTGTTATCTAAAATAAACATTGACATTTACATTTGGATATTTAAAAAAAAAACAAAACATTTTCATTACAAGTTTAATCTGAAATGAATATCTAGTGAGTGATCTTAAATGAAGAATGAGCCACAAGACTGATGGCGGCGGCGGGGCAGGCCCAGGCGGGGATGGCGGGCCGACTTAGACGTGTTCTTGAGTAATTGGTTTGTGGTTTCAAAAAACAGAGACAGATGAAAAACATAGGGGGAGACCTTTTCCCAGCAGTGGGATACAAATCCAGGCTTACAATAACAAATATTAAGTTTCGAAGAACATAGCTTCTTTTATGTCGGAAAATGCGTAGTTTCTGCGGGAGTTGCGAGCAGCTAGCTAAATGTAACGCAATACCGGACCAGTCTAAAAGGAAAGTCATGATCCATTGTGGTTTCGGGTTTAGATTAATACCTCTCCATTTCTTTATTTAGGCGACATTAGGTTACGGTATATTTTAGGCGACAGGCTAGCAACTTGTCTCTAGGGCAACCAAGAAACTACCGACTAGGCTTGCCAACTCAAAACGAAGTGGCTTGTGCAAGCGAAACAAGTTTTGTCTATGTAGCCTTTCGTGTGCTCTGCCTACTCTATTTTGGAATACAGGCGTGATGTATGTATGGGCCATTCCACGAGCAAGGCAGTTTTGCGTGACACTCCGTAGCATAATTTCATTTTATGTTTATCTGTGTTTTTATGAATAAATCGAATAATGCTTCACATCTCAAACGTTTTGCAAAAGGAGGCATCACTTTAAACCTTATAATTATCGAGATAATAAAATTTTCTTTTTTCATATAATACGGTAATCACAAAAGTACAAATAATGGGATGAAATCACGGTTTTTGATTGATATCACAATACTCTTTATGCTATACATGTATAGCCTTGAATTATAAACATCTCGAGTAACAGTATAATAATTTTAATTTATGATAACCATTGATGTGAAAAAAGATACGTGAAATTATTATTTTTTAATTAGGTGTAAAAAATTTTTGTGTTGCACAGAGTAATATTCATAATCAAGAGAAACACTATTTAAAACTTATTTTTTACAGTAATAACTCAATAAATAACCGATATAGTGATAACCACGTCTATAAAAAGACGGAGATCACTCAAATAACGGTAATCACCGTTGCGGTAATCACGTGAGCAATTTAGTTTTTAATTAATTACTTCAAAACGGTTAATAATAAGAACTCAATATTTTTTGTGTAAGTAATTATAACACTGCTTAATATGTCAAAATAATCCGAGTTAAATATATCAACAAAACAAGCGAGAAAAAAATAAAACGGTAATCACTTTCAACTGTGACAAAAAAATTGTGTTGTTTTCTTTCCTTCGTGATTTGGCAGCGACACAATAAGTCACAGGTTCGCACTATTTAACCGTCGCGGCGTGATAGACTCTTTCTAGGAACGTATCGTCGATGTCTCTCAGAGTGTGCGTTTGAGCAGTACGACGCGTTTTATGGCCAAATTAGGTTAAGACGCAAATCTCGGGACACTTTTTAAAAATGGTTTTAAAAATAAACTAACGTAATAATAATTATTTAGTCAATAGGATTTCATTTATCATATAATTGGCTTGCTGTGAACAACAAAAACCTATAGTTTCCGCGTTTAGTTTTCGAAGTATATGTCATCAACTAACAAATTTTGGAGGTGGGACAAGGCCAAAATGTGGACTCCTCTGACTTTAGATTTTTGTTTCGCGCATTTAATAATAAGAATATACTATTGTTAGACTTATTCTGAGCAGAATAAAGTGTGAATTACGTAAGTTATTTTTTTTATAAGGTTATCTGTTAAAATTTGGATTTCACAGGTAGTACTTGAGAACACGAAAAATCGTACGGCTGGAGAACGGCCCGTATGTATGTATTTAAAAGTAAAACAAGTTTTCCTAAGGGGCAGCGCAGACGACAGACTTTTTGTGCGATCGAGTCGGCGGCGCACAAAAAGTCTGCTAGGATTGTATGCATTGTGCGCCTGACTTTTTGCGCGTCGTGCGTTACTGCATATAATTCCATAGGTTCCATTTTCACAGACTAAAAAGTCCGTCGCGGATAGTCTGTTGCCTGCGCAGGGCCTAAAGTGGATAGGCTGTCCTAGCCTGCCATCCACAGGCTTGTTTAGCTCTGATTAATACGGCGCGGCGCGGGCGGCGATTTAATTTGTATCAGAGATTCTTTTGTGCGGCACGCGCTTGAATAAACAGCGTACTTGTACTAATGACACATTGGCTGACCAGGAAAATAGAAACGTAACGTGGGGTGATTTCTACGTTTTATATGGCAACATTTGTACTTACTGTGTGCACCGTGGGAACGACAGATTTTAGCAGATTTTAACTGTCGTTTCTAGTACCGACTAAAATCGAGTAAAAAGTCGTGTAACACATAATCGTAAAATTCTTACGTGTTGAGACATTCGCCATTTTTATTAATATGTAATTTGAACATTCTCAAGTATACGTCCTAATACATATATGTGAGAGGTCACGTGACGATATGGCTTATTCACTTTTTATTTTCCTATTCACTCTATCGGCTAAGGAACTGTTTAAAATAAAGCACACCTAGTTTTTTTCTTATTTTGTTTTTGATTTTCCACGACATGGCGTGGATTTTAATTTGCCTCGTCAGGCTATACAATCACAGCATAAAGAGTTATTGCTTTAGTTATACCCCTAATGGAGCATTTGCTTGGAAAGCTACCTGACTGCTTCATTTTAATGGGTCTGGACACGAACTCTGTACAATAAAATTGATCAAGCAGAGCGATGAGAACAAGTTATGCCATTAGTGTTTCTTCCTATTCGCGATTCTGCACAATTATACCTACTCCGAAGCGGCCTTTAAATTTTGACGTGACAACTTCTTATATTTATATTATATTAAAGATTTTCTTTTAAAAAATGGAACCATTCCATCAGTATTTTATTATGACGTTGTCACGTTCAACCATCGTCCGTAAGCCGATTTTACAGACAACCGATTTTTAAGTACAAAACAATATAGGGTTTATGATCTTTTTTTGAGTAGAATAGGGAAATGGCTTTGTCTCGTAAAACACCCAGTTAACGACACGATTAATACAACATACAATCCCGGCTGTGTTGCCAGATGGGGTAGGCAGAGCACTCAAAACCGCCAAGTGGGTCCGAAACGTGAAACAGTCATAGTTTCGGGACAGCGTTTCGTGTGCTCTGCCTACACTATTACTGAATACAGGCATGATGTTTGTATGGTATCGATCGAAACCTCAATTTAAATTGTCGACAACCAGCTTTAAATCTGTTTATTTCACAACTTGAGTAGTAGTACTTCATTAAAATTCTCATACACCCGATATTTGCATTTGTATCGAAATATTTCGTACCAAATTGCGCATACACGATACACCAGACCAAATTGGTTCAACATAATGTTCCTACAGCTTAATAGCAATCCAGTGGATACCACCAACATAGTGACACACCTACGTTCAAACAAACTTTTCGGCTCCAGGGCTCCAAGTAGACTGGTAGTTCTCGGACAATATTTCCTTTAGTTTACTATTCTGCGCTCTGGATTGTAACTCAATATAGTCCGGCTAGTTGCAGTTTGTGCTTTAACGGGTTTTCGACTGAATTCCAAAGAGTTAGGGTTGATTTGATCTGCCGATGGTTGGTGGAATTCGGTAGTAAATTATAATTCCGGTGCCACAGGGAATTAGCCACGTTTGTTTATTTATGTTTAATGGAATTTTGTTTGTTGATGAGAATGAATGGTTTAATGCATTTAGGTGATTAATTTAGTTCATTTCGCGGATTATTTGACATACATTTATTATTGTTCTTTCTATTCGTAACTCTGCACAATCTTCTCCGCAGCTGTCATAATTGGAAAAGTTACTGTAAGAAAGTTATTTTCTTTCATCTGCTTTTAAACCTGAAATCATGTTGAAAGTAGCTGCGAAGCGTTAATAGTCAAGGTTTTGTCTGTAACACTTCGTGAGCTCTGCCTACCCATTTGGAAATTTAATATAGGGTCATTTCGCCGGTTCGCGTCCATCCCCCAGTTCGCGTCCATTTTACGTATCTTCCTTTGAAAATCCTCGAAAATAAGTAAACTAACACACCAATCAAACAAAAAATATTTACCACTACTACCTCAATGTATGAAGCACATGCACAAATTAACAAAAGATCCGTGCTTTAAACCAATACCGTCAAAAAAAATAGTTAGTTTCGGCTGTTGAACAAGGGAGCACTTCACGCGGGATATTTAGATAAAAAATAGCGTGCAGCGGTGCGTTCGATGGTTAATTTTTTATAGTTATCTGTGAATTTTAGGACACATAGCCGTTTCTAGACTTTGGTAATGAAAAAAGGAATAAGATTAATTATGACTGTGCTTATTTTTTTTTTCATTTAACTGTTAAAATAAGGTGGACGCGAATTGATCCATCGGATTTACAAAACTTCCAGTTTGCGTCCACTGTGGACGCAAACTATACCCACAGACGGGAATGAGAAACCAATTTGCGTCCACCATTTTTGTTCAATACACTTGCTTATAAAATAATTAGATATGCATTGTTTATTATAACTGTATTTTTTTTCAATTAGGCTAAGTTTATAAATCGATTTTTAAAATAAAAGAGTAAATTCTTTGATTTTTATTTTCTATTTCAGAGGAGTTTTTCTAAGACAAAAAATAAGGAGAGATAACATCTTCTCTGTGTCTCAAAGGTTGAATGTAAGAGATCCCTTAAGGGATAAGTCCGCGTTTGTACTTTACCGTTTTTCCTGAATTTCTTGTAAGACTTCTTATTTTGTAGAATAAAGTGTTTACCTACCTTCTTAATTTAAAGAAAGTTAAGTGAAATTAGAGAGACGAGTGGATTTATAAGATAACATACATACAACATACCTAACATACTTATGTTCCCAAACGGGCTAGGCAGAGCATACGAAACGTGCTTACATAAATACATATTCTCACGCCTGTATTCCCATGAGGGGTAGGCAGAGTACATGAATTAAAAAAAAAATCAGTGCCACGTTTAGCTAAGTCAGGGTAACAGATGGTTAAACGTGATATTGCAGTGGCAGGTTGCTAGCCCATCGCCCACAATACACTAACCCTTTCCCAGAGTCGACTCTTACTACACCTACGGGAAGAAAGGGGGAGGTGCTATTCTAACCCGGCACCACACGGAGAAGCTACCCACACGGGGCGCGAAACGTTACATAGACAAAACCATGATTATGACTATTTCACGCTTTGCAGCCCCTTCTATCTAGCATAATTTTGGATTTGATAACAGGTGGAGGATGTATAACAGTGACAGGTTGCTAGCCTGTCGCTTAAGGCATGCCTGAAACTTGTTAAAAAAAATTTAGATAACTCACGTTTATTAGATCGAGTTTAACTTGACATGTTTCCGGCTAATTCGTAGCCCTTTCATCTAAGAAGTCGCGCGAAGAGAACGGAGGCACGCAGTGCGCGTTTGGCAGCAGCAGCCGCGGCGGCTCCTAGATGAAGGGCTACGAATTAGCCCGAAACATGTCGAGCTAAACACGATTTAATAAACGTGAATTATCCGTAAAATTTTCAACATGAGTGAGCCTCACGGTAGTTTAACATACCTGAACCATTTTTTTTTATTTTTGTAAGATAAATACAATACATATAATCTTCATTGCATGTTATATGTATTGTATTTATAGCATCTGCTATTACCAATACTGTAAAACATCATACTTACACCACGCTTTTAATTCCAAATGGGGCAGGCAGAGCACATGAAACGTTACATTGACAAAACAATGACTAAGTATTCACTTTTCGTGGCCACTTCTAGCATATATTTTTTTCGATTTTAAGGTGGCAGGTATAATAGTGACAGGATAGCCTGTCGCATAATTTTAAGTTCGATCAATGTTGAAAAGCATTATTTTTAAGTGTTTTTTTTTTATGTAATGTCGATTTTTAATATTTAGTTACATTCTTCAATTTAATAATAAATAGTAAAATAAATGAAGAAATTGTTAAAATACATTTTTTCTTGTCAAATACAAAAAAAACACCCCTATATTCCTATTCAAAAGTGGTGGACGCAAACTGGTCCAGGGGTGGACGCGATCTGGATTTTGTGGACGCAAACTGGGTGAAACGCCTATTTCTGAAGTTTTTCTCTTTAATAAAAAACATACGATGTTTGGAACAAAACTAAAAATTGAATCTCAAAATAGACTAATATAATGATCGTATGACATAAATACTTCGTAGAAATTAGTTATAGAACATTTTTATTTTTGCTGTCAAACTTGCCAACTGCACTAAATGGACGCGAACCGGCGAAATGACCCTAGGCGTGATTGTGTGTGTGTGTGTAAAGTTAAATCATACGCACGCATGCTGCATGCATCAACCGCAAAAGTGCACGAAGATATATAGATAGAAAGAGAACATGGTAGTCAGCCACATTACTAACATACAGATACCATCGCGAACCGGGATTGTTGAGCCACTTACCTATGTTTGTAACTTGGTCGTGTAATACTAATCCAATAGCTAACATCTAGTCGGTCACATAGACATTGAGTACACGTCTAAATTGCGAACAGTGGCAAGTGGCTCAACAATCCCGGTTCGCGACTATACCACATACCTATGTAAATGAAGTAAATCCCTTAAACACGTAATTATAATTAAGAGCAGGAATATAACTATTAGTAGTAATTTAATTAAATGTGATTGAAATTAAGGCCACCCGTCAAATCAATAGCGAAGAGCTTCCAATCAAAATATTAATTTACTCCGAAGCGCTATAAAATACCGGAATTCCGAATACCATTGATTGCGGGTAGATTTAAAGTGTTGTGTTCGAAATTTAATGAGGAAACGTCAAAGTTACGGAACGAGGTGTTCCAAATTTGATTGTACAGCCAGCTGCAGAGAAAAGTAACCCCCATACAATGTTTCATTACTAGGGGTTACTTTTCTCTACAGCTGACTGTACCTTTGAGTCGCGTCTATCCGCTGCCGTAGCGCGTAGCTCCAGATGTAAAAGAGAGAGAATTAGCCCGGAACATGTTGAGCTAATCTTGATATAAACCCGTGATTGATCCGTTTTATTTTACTATGAATAAAATTATTTCCATGATAAAGACAGCGATTGGCAGCGCTAATAACATCGTGACTGGACTGTAAACCTGTTAAGTGGAGAAGCAGTCACTCGAAAATATTTGTCCGGTCGGTAATTTTAAGATAATCGGAGCACGTAGTGTTGACAAATCGACAAACGGAAGAGAAATTTTGTCGCTCACAAATAGTACCTTTGTCGATGCCGTCTTTGTTTGGGCGACGTGGGTTTAATAACGAACATACATCACGCCTGTATTCCCAAATGGGGTAGGCACAAAACACGTCACATAGTTCATTGGACACAATTGTTTTAACATGCATTATTCCTGGCGACATTATTTCGAGTTTTCTGTTTTGATTTTGTAGCGACCCTAGCGCCACTATCGTCTAATGGTAGAACTGCTTTCACAAACGTCACCAACTGTCAAAGTGTTCCACATCACGCTAACGAAATTTCGAAGTACGGTTGCATAAATACAACTTCCAACTTCCTCTCTGTCGCCTTCGGTCCCTAGGCATAACATTTGTCAGTAGAAAGATCTCTCTATCGGAGTCTTTCCCGCATTTTCATTACTAGCCTTTCGCTAAATCTCATTCCAGAAACTCGACCTAAACGCCAAAAACATAACAAGGTTTGTATTAAAACACGAGAACAATACGAAACGATTTAAACAATCACGATTTCCTTTATAACATTTCCGCGCTCTGCCCGCGATTTCAATTCGACAGAAATTTTCTCATTTTCTCTACAATAGCTGGATTCTTTGTTTCCCGAGTCATAACTGTGCTTGTAATTTTAGGATTCCCAAGATTTATATTGGCTCTTTGATACGCAACGTATTTTATTATCTACTTTTGACCGCGTTTTCGTCTACGTAGGATTTGATTATCGTTATACCGTGGGAAATAGGCTTTTTCCGGGATGGTGAGTTTAGTCTTGATTAGATTAGCGATTAAGGCGTGAAGAGACATTATACTCGAACAGAGATTTGGTTACGTTGCCTATCATAGTGAAATAAAAATGGATACACTGTCTTTAAATCGAGGTTAGTTCGAAATGTTTTGAGCAATACGTGATCCATCATTGGGAGGAACGCGCCTCCGCTGCAAATATAGAATGTTTTTAGTCGTCCTTAATTAACACACGTTTTACAATCTGTAATGAAAAATACAATTACATTTTTTTATTTCATTAACTCTGTCACACATAAATAAAATAGCAATTATCTTGCATGTTAATTTTTCGTTTTATGTTTTAGTTTTAAGCAGATTGCTGTGGCCTTGTAGGACGTCACATGTGTTCCTAACTATTTATTCGGACATGTAACAACAATGTAATGTGATTGGTGCAATATTTAGATACTTTTGCAATATTTACTGCGCGCTGTCGCTCCTTCCACGCGACTACTTACCTATCTTCTGGTTAAGTATAGTCCACCAATTAAAAGTGTATTCGTACAAGTAACGAGCAAAAACAGATGGAATAATCTTGGTTTCCAGTTTCTTCTAAAGCTGCCTTTTCACTTGGAGTAAATTTTTGCTGATCTCTAAAACTTTAGATCATTCGCTCCGCTCGCGTATTTCCACAAGCTCTAGTGTCAGCATAAACGAATGATTGCTCCATCAAAACTGTTCGGAATACTAAGCGTAACGCGGATTGATTCATTGCTATCCTAGATAAGTGACTTAGGTTCACTTACTGTCAATTGAACCGTTCAAACTAAAACAAAATTGAGTTTAGGAATATTATATTATACCTGTTTTTTTCACATGGAAAAATGATTAATCAAAACCAAATTTTGATATCGTTCCGTTGAATGTCACACCTCCTGTCACACAATCACATCAGTATTCCCAAATGGGCAGAACACACGATACGGTCCATAGACATAACCATGACTGTCTCACTTTTACATAGTTACCTAGACATCTAGCATAGCTTGGTAGGCTTTTTTAAGAGGTACAACAGTAACAGGTCGCTAGGCCGTCGTTTAAAATGTGCATACACACAAGTCACGTCTGTGTTCCCAAATAGGGTAGGCAGAGCACACAAATCGTCGCCTCCATGCTAAAGTAACGAAAGTGTATTTTTGTCAAAATTGAGTTTTTGATGCAAATATATTTCAATATATATATTTACCCGTGTGGTGCCGGGTTAGAATAGCACCTCCCCCTTTCTTCCCGTGGGTGTCGTAAGAGTCGACTCTGGGAAAGGGTTAGTGTATTGTGGGCGATAGGCTAGCAACCTGTCACCGCAATATCACGTTTAACTATCTGGTTACCCTGAATTTGCTAAACGTGGCACTGGATTTTTGAATTCATGTGCTTTGCCTACCCCTCATGGGAATATGGGCGTGAGAATATGTATGTATGTATGTATATATTTCAAAAACGGCAATTTTCACGTCTCCAATTTCTAGCCTTCTAGCTTTTAAACTGACAAAGTTACATTTTTCCGAATCTGAATTCATATTTTTTTATCCCACAGTAAACTCGCGAATTGCAGATAAGGCATTTTTGATTAAGCGATAGAGTTATAACGGTTGTTGGTAATTAACGAATCTGCCATTTTCGCAACTATTAACCATCCGCGTATGTAGACTAAAGCAAATTTGCGAATCGGGTACATACGTTATTTTACTATAGTGGTAATTAGTACTAATCCACATTCAAAGCCTTAACATAATTCGAAACTGCCCATTCGTTACTTTAAAATGGTGGCTATTTTGGCCAGATATATATTATTAGCCTATCAAATTTTGCGAATATTGCATTTTTGAGACTTTGTAACTGTAAAAACTGGTTTGCACCTTTAGAATAACTTGTACTAAATATGCGAATCAGGTATTTTCACAATTTTATAGTATAATTATATCAACATTGTTTGCTTAGTTACCTGAATTTTATTTTTACTACGGTTGATAATTAACAATTGAAAGGTGTGCGTTTTAATTTTTGGCTTAAAAGTTAAATTCTATTACCTAATGCCCCTTTTACACTTTCATTTTGACAGAACATGAAAAGTGGTCTAGCATTGTAATGTTAGGTTCTTGTTTAAAAAAAAATCACATTTCGTGAAAACAGGTTTTATTTAGAAATGAAAAGTAAGAAAAAAAATTATTTTTTAAGTTTTAGAATATGAAAAACGTCCTGATGATTATTCAAAGAGGAAGTATGTCAGACCAACTTGTCAGTCCAAACACCAACCAACCAACCAATCATAAACTTACAAAATTAATGTGTATTATTAATAGAAGGCCAAATAAAAATCTATTGGTTGCAACGACATAATAATGTATCTGTTTATATGCGATATGTTTCACTTCACGAAATATTAACTTTCTTTCAATAGACACGTTTTTTTTTCAAAGAAGTTTTTACTAACTTGTGGGATTAAAATTAACTATTTATATAGTTATAAAAAATCAGTAACGTAGTTACTATTTTCAAGTAATTAATAGTTAAATTTCGGAATTCTAAAAATGATTTATGATATTTTAGGTCTCGGAATACATTAAATAATTAACGATCATTTCGATATTCATTCACAGTAGATGGAAATAACCAGGTTCAAGTATGTAGATGGTTTTTGTATTTATTTTTGAATCATAACAGATAATATACTATTAGAGGAGAATGGAATAAAATTTAATCAAAAGATGTTTTCAAAATAATGTACACTTTACAAAAATCAATTATAACGAAACACGCTGTTCCAGGCAGTTTTTTTTTTCAGATGATAAAAATTAAAATTTCATGCACCGAAAAAGATTTATGCGCAAAATGCATAGCATTAGAAAATATCAAAACTATCCCTAACGGTCATTCCAAGCACCTGAAACGACAAGATGAATCTTATCAGCGCCGAGACGCCAATAAGAAAGCTGCAAATGCTGTGACAAGTGTGACAGCACCTAAATGACAAGCTGGGCCTTTTTTATGTTCGAAAGTTAACATGACTTTTTACTAATTTGGTAACCAAGATGTAGATTACTAGACTTGGGATGAAACAAAAGACAAACGTGACCAGATAATACATTTTTTTCGCCTCTAAACATAGACCTATGGCCGAGTACATAATAAATACAGACTTTTATGTTTGCTTGATCAAAAAGCATAAAATTACAACTTTCCGTTAATAATAATATAAAAAGAATGCATAGAACCTATCTAATTAAACAGTTTAGATGTTAATTATGCATTTTGTCACTGTAAATATTTTTAAAAGTCCATTATTAATAACTGAATTTCATAACACAATGAAAGTGATTAAAATATGTATAGACGGCCTAAACTGCTTCATCAAAACCAAAAAATAATGACTTGACCCATACATAAGTTTACATAAATAATTTCGCTATTGTTTTGTAGTACATCAAGATCAATGGACATAATATTGTTGTTGTAATAAAAAATAAAATACAGATTCGCAATTCAATTTCCGAGTACAAAATAAATGATAGATAGATATTCACTTGCACCACGGTAAACACACAAAACTGTCATTTTCGTAACTTTGCCTTGGTTTGAATACATAAAAAAAGTAAAAATATTGCGAAAGTGGTACTTTTGTGAGTTTACTATGGTGAGAAACCTTATCTTTTTTTCTCT
This sequence comes from Adoxophyes honmai, assembly GCA_005406045.1. Taxonomy (NCBI): domain Eukaryota; kingdom Metazoa; phylum Arthropoda; class Insecta; order Lepidoptera; family Tortricidae; genus Adoxophyes; species Adoxophyes honmai. Next base: position 14,393 of record BHDV01033709.1, on the reverse strand, counting down.
ATCTATGGAGATGCAAAATTGCGAATGTGCTATAACTTCTAATTCCAATAAAATAATACATAGGTATCTGACAAATAGATCATGTAGTACATCCATTTTGAAAATACCTCGTGTACACTATTTTACTACAACTGCAACTACAAAATAAATAAAAAATAAAAACGAATTTTAGAAACTTCAAATCGCTCCCCTGAAAAATGTGTTTTTTACAGTTATGTGAGTTTAGCATGGGGGCGACGAAATCATGACATAGACAAAATCATAAGACTAATTCGCGCTTCACAGACACTTCTAGCGTAATTTTAGGTTTGAAAACGATTGGAAGAGGTATCCTAGAAAGAAATAGAGAGGTGTTATTCTAAAAAATGTACTAGCTATAGACTAAGTAAACCTTACATTCTTTATTTTCCACGTTCCACAAAGAGACACCGGGACAAAGTTGTCCGGAATCCGCTCACCAGCACTTATTAACTTACGGCCCGCGCAACTTGTCAATGTGTTACACAAAGTTGTGCTGCGGGAATTGAACAATAAGAACTTTCCAGGGTTCCTTGGACGGAAACACTGAAGAACTTTCAGTGGTGAAGCGATGCGCGATCTCATCCCCACTACTTAAAAGCTGGCCGAGTTTTAAATCTTATACTTATGGCATATGCCGGGGACTGTACAACGTTATCTTTTCTATCATCATCATCATCTAGCCTATACATATACGTCCCACTGCAGGGCACAGGCCTCTTCTCAGTATGAGAGGGCTTGGGCTATAGTTCCTACGCGGGCCCAGTGCGGATTGGGAACTTCACACACAACATTTAATTGCTGCGTCGCTGTGTTCACGATGTTTTCCTTCACCGAATAGCTCGTGGTAAATATCAAATTCGATATCGCACATAAATTCCGAAAAATTCAGAGGTGCGAGCCCGGGGTTTGAACCTACGACCCTCTGCTTGAGAGGCCACAGTTCGAACTTCGAACCACTGGGCTACCACGGCTCTATAACTAGCTCGGCCAATGGGTAGCGCGAATAGAGAACCATGGATTACGCATAAGCCGGACCAAGACAGAGTACTTAGAATGTGACATTAAGACCTTTCCATTTCTTCCGTGGATGTCGTAAGAGGCAACTAAGAAAATAGGTTTAGGTAAGAAATTAGGTACGCTTTAGGCGACAGGCTAGCAACCTGTCACTATTATACTTTTCATCTGTTTTCAAACATTCTAGAAGTGGTTGCGTGAAATTGTTATAATCATGGTTCTGTCTACGCCACGTTTGGCTCTGCCTACCCCATTTGGGAACACAGTCGCGATCGTATGTATGTATATATGTATTTTTCTCAAGCCACTGCCACTCTGTTTTTACGAGGATTAAAGCTACCAGCTTATATGTATTTGGGAACGTTATATACCCTTTGAGTTGGATCCTAATAGTCTGACTGTGGTCGGTTGCTATCGCCATAAAACAAATGCCTTTAGGATCACGTTGATCTGTCGGTTGGTATCTAAACGATAGTTTAGGAAGAATAATGTCAATGGATGGATAAAATAAGAAAGGTTGTTCCGATCGCGACAGTGCGTAGTTATTTCAACTGGTCTCTGGTCAACATTGAGTAAGGTGTCATAGTGTCGACGTTGTACTATGAGCTCATGTTATTATGGTAAAAATGAACATTAATTAACATAATAACCTCTCATGTGATCCTGTATCTCTCCATTTCTTCCGTGGATGCCGTAATAGGCGTAAAAGAAATAGGTTAAGTTATATTTAGGTGACAGACTGGCAACCTGTCACTATTTATAGTACTACTTGACTTAAAACCTAAACATTATGTTGGTAGTGGCTGCGGAATGTGTAATAGTCATGAACGTCATGGTTATGTCTATGTAGCGTTGCATATACCTACTCCATTTGGGAATACAGGCGTGATGATGTATTTTAAGCTTCTTACCAAAATCAAAAATAATGTTATCTCCTAATTAATACTTCATGTGCTCTGCCTAACTCGTTTGGGTAATTTATGTATGTATCCCGTGTGGTGCCGGGTTAGAATAGCACCTCCCCCTTTCTTCCCGTGGGTGTCGTAAGAGTCGACTATGGGAAAGGGTTAGTGTATTGTGGGCGATGGGCTAGCAACCTGTCACTGTAATATCACGTTTAACCATCTGGTTACCCTGAAATTGCTAAACGTCTTGGATTTTTAAATTCACGTGCTCTGCCTACCCCTATTGGGAATACAGGCGTGAGAATATGTATGTATGTATGTAAGAAAGATAGGTTTATCTAAATGGACAACTCTTGTGGTCGAATACGAACCACATAGAACCTTGAGTTCACGAGTTGTATTTCACTGCGTTTATTCGACATTTTGACGTAAATCCCTTTATTTTATTCATACGGCAATCCACCGTTACCCATAAACCTGTAGGGTAGTCGTAAACCATTCGACCGAGCGCCGCTTGGCTACAAATAAGCTGTTAAAATATATTCCTGGTCCTTTACTGTTCAAAGTGATGCCCGCCACAGACCTATCGAAATAGATACCGCGAGTTCCTGCATTTGTATGAAAACCAAGCCACTTTTTCTCTACCCACTGTAACGACACATGAGCGCTTTAGGGATGGTTGACAGTTCGAGTGAAACCGATTCAACGGTGATGCCGCCTTATTCAAGTTGTCCTGTCTCTAGGAAGTTAAACCTAATCTAAATAATAGTACAAGATTGAATTAAATCAGGTCAAAAGAAGAGCATTGCTCTCCCTTTTGGCTCCCTTTTGGCACGCGAATTACATACACTTGAGTCATCTATTTGGATACAAGTCTGTGATGCCCCCTTTGTGCATTGGGAAGTGGGCTAAATGTTAGAGGTCGGCTCGCATGGCAAGATGTTTTGAAGAGAGAGATTTAATAACTGCGGATTGCTGCGGATAGGGATGTTCCGCATCCGTAGCATAAAATTTATGCGGATTTATTTTGATACGTAAATGAACGACTTAATGGCGGCACGTGCTGCCCTCGCGCTATTATGACTAAAGTATTATGTCACCGAAAAATAACAAGGTCTTAGGCTAGATTTTATTAGTTTAGGTCAGTTTTGGTGTCGTTATTTTAGGTTAGGTTAGATTAGATAAATGCAAAATTGTGGGCGTAAGATTCTTTCGTCTCTCGTTTGGAATCTTACGAAATTGATTGCTTATGGATTTTGCTATTTTCCGGTGACATATACATACATACAATACATCACGCCTGTATTCTGGAATAGGGTGGGTAGAGCTCACGAAACGCTACATAGACAAAACCATAACTGGGGTGTATTTTCAGATTTTCGTTTTTTCATGCAAATTCCGGGAAGTAAACTTCACAGGGGTTTTCAGACGTTTATACTCGATCACTTGTTAAAATATTTACGCCGATTTCAGGCCAACCTGTATACAGTTATTTGACAGATAAAACAAGAAACAGTTTAACAAAGCTCTTGTCACAGAATTCATAATTTTGACAGGCTCATATGGTATCAAGACATGTACATACATACATAACATCACGCCTGTATTCCCAATAAGGGTAGGCAGAGCACACAAAACGCTACATAGAGAAAACGATGACTATTTCATGTTTCGTGGCTACTTCTAGCATATATCTATATTTTTTGTTTTTAAGGTGGCAGGTACAATAGTGTCAGGTTGCTAGCCTGTCGCCTAAAATGTACCAAAACCCATATCCTTAGTCGCCTCTTACGACATCCACGGAAGAATTGGAGAGGCGTTATTCTAATCCCGACGCCACACGGGATATCAAGATGTATGATTATAATAAACGAGACGAAATTTCTGCACGAATGCGCCTGTTTCTACGCATAAACACAGCGTCGCTTAATCCAGCCATCAATCTCCTATTAACAAGCGTACATAATCCACGTCACCCCACCAATCCCAATTGACCGATTCTACGTTTATGGCATCAGAAAAATTCGGGCAATACCGCCGCCCTCAATAAAAACGTATGGAAGTGGGATCTATAAATGCCAAGTGACATTTTATTATCGGACTTAGTCGGGATTAGGGTTGGCACCCGTTTTTGAAAATAAAGTATTGTTCGTTGTTTCAGGTGAGTACAATATCCGTACTTTATGGGAACTATAAAGCGTATTCTGAGAATAATTTATTTTGCATGGTTAGACTTTTTGTCCGGTGTGGTGTCGGGATAAAATAACACTTCTCCATTTCTTGCGTGGCTTTGTCATGTCATGAGAGGCGACTAAAAGAACAAAATAAATATAAACAAATTTTCCATCTACGGACTCGTGGTCCGTACCTTGATGATTTTAAAGATTTTTTATTTTAGACTATTGTACGCTCCGCGAGAAGACACAGCAGTTCTTATAAATTTGCTCTTAAAGTTAATTACAACTACAGATGTAGTGAGAAACTATTTTCCTTCGTAAATTTTCGGAAAAGTTCGTATTTATCGTTTTCTCTCAAATAGCTTCGGCACCCATTTTAAAGGGAATTCATTCCGTATAATCCAGTTTTAAGTAATAATTGTAATTGTTTTAAGTAATAAAATGATAAATACGAATTTTTATCTTAATTACTCTAAAGATAGAGGGTTTTTCTTTTTTACTACAAGTGGCTGCGAAGCGTGAAGTGGTCATAATCATGGTTTTGTCTATGTCACATGTCGTGTGCTCTGCCTACTCCATTTGTGAACATTGGCGTGATTGTATGTATGTATGTAGAATTTGATCCAAAGTGCTAAAAATGACAAAAAATATGTTTTAAATAAGTTTATTTTGAAATCATGTACCTACTTTTTTTCTTTTCTATACTAATCAATTGTTTAACTTCAATAAAAAAAGGTGGCAGCCCTATTCGGGATGGGCCGGAGTGTCGTCGGAAGGGTTGGCGATATCGCGCGCGTTAGAGTAAGCCGGGAAGCTCTGGAACTTTCGACGGGATCATTTGGGATATTAAAAATAGGGAATGGTTGTACGGCGATTGGTGATAGGTATGAATGACATGACAAATTGACAAAAAAATACTAATTTCGTCTTTTGTGTTGTCTTAATCAAGGGTAGGTAATCTCAAGTATAAACTAGTTAGCCATTTTTGACCCTGGGAAATGCATGAACTCGAGACTAACTATAAGTGGAAGGGTATAATAATATAAGTAGATCTAGAATCTATAAAACGTGTTTTTTATTTACTTTTTCTCAGCTGTGTTGACATAGTTAGTAGGTCTTTTTCTTTTTTTATTTAAAAATATTTTGGTGTTTAAAAGCTTTATATTTTTAATACATGTGAGAGAATCATATCCATCCATTGGTATCCATTGTTTTGATACTTAAAACCTCTGTCAGTCAGTAGTGTGACGTATGCTTTGGGTTCGCACCGTGGCATACGGGCAGTCCCTCGAAAGCCGTCACCTGTGTCGGATGTACACACTGAGTGACCTCTAATAAGAATATCTCCTAATTAGACTACTTTTATCGTAGGTTCCGTAGAGATATTTGAAGTGGTTTATAGTTTCTATATAACTGCTTAAATGTTATGATGATATGCCTCAGTGAACTATTACCAGGGAGTCTGCGACAGCTTATGTTGGCTAAGCCGTCAACGTAGTACTATTTAAGCAACTGGCTAAAACCGCATACCAAACACCGAGGCTCGCAATCAGTAAATCCATATTTTTATTCATGTTTTCGTTCTTTCTATTCTTCTAAAGATGCGACCTTCTCTCCAAAGGGTCGTGTCGCTGCATTATTTAAAGAAACGCAATACTTTAGTATTGCAGCGAACAGCGGACGGGAGCAAAAGTGTTTTTCCCAGGAGGCTTAGCTTGGAAACTCGAACAGTGCATTACGTTGCGAACAGTGAGATTGTATGGATCGGGAAGAAATGGTTTAGTTTGTACATTGTAGTTGCATTAGAATCTCTGGGTGTTTTAGTTTTCTGGTGGTATTCAAATTGCCATTCTGAAGGCTTCTATCTACTAAACCGTATCATACCATGGCCGAATAAGGGAGGTATAGGCAAGGTTCCTTTGTACAGAAAATAAGAGACTATTTCATCACATTAGCTCGTCGTCGGTGTTAATACAAGCGCGTTTGTTATAGGACAAACGCGTTTGTCAATATTTTGTATTTGAATCTTTTGGCAGAATCTGGCTATATGACCATTCAAATTCCATACGAAACACAATTCTTGACTGTGGTATAAATATGATTTAAAAAAAGTCATTTTTAATACAAACGCACTGATAGTGCAACCAGTGCAAGCTATGTGCAAGCGGAACGGCGCAGTGGCGAGTAGTCATGCAATTTCCGCAATGATTATTATTCTCTCAAATGGTGATGAAAATCATCGTGTATCACGGGCAATAAAGGCAATTACAAGCTCGATTTAAAAAAAACCCTCTGCCTTCAGCGTCGGGCTTCTAACAGACTGTTCTTAGCAATATCCTTTTTACGGCCCATATTTCAGACTGAGATTAATTATTCATGAAATACTTACGCATCATTAAACATTTCTAAAAATGTTTATAAAATCCTGAAATTAATCTCAAGTAGGTATTACAAGACGATTGCAACAAAAATCTTAATCTTTTAATATAGGACGGCTTTCCTCATTTTCCTGAAAGAAATGGCCGACTTTCCTCAAAATAAAGTTTACCAACGCGATATTATGTTACAAAGAAAAGATAGATAAAAAAAAGGAAAAGGACCGATCTATTGACTAACTAAGTACAAAAAGATAAATGTTATCATGTACATAAACTTTGTGACTATACACATTCACCAGGATAGAGTGATTGCACTGGTTATTATACCTACATCACAAAATATGAGGTAATACGCGGAACGGAGTGTCTAAGAAAATGGGTAAATGTTGAAGCAGGGTAAATGTTGAAGCGCGGCCTGTATAGGCATTTTTGTAATATCTTGATGTACAACATTTTCACAATAAATAGCTTGAGTTTGAGTTTAATGTCCCAGAACGTGAACTTATGTTTTGCCTAAAAATGTTACACAAAAAAAAAGCATAAAACGTTTTTCTCTTAACAATTGGCTGGAAACCATTGTCTAGTCTTCCAAGAAGCGGGTTTTAAATTACTCGTAGGCAGAATATGTTTCTGCCGGCTTGAATAATGAATAAGCAGCTAAAAGCATACAAACCGGGCATATCACGTGTCATAGAGTAAGTACCTGGAACGAAAAAATGTAATATGAAAATTCGTGATGAAAATGTAAGTTTAAAAATATCACACGATATTTTGCAGAGAAAAATGTAGAAAAAACGTATTATAAAACCGTGTGGTGTTGGTTTTAGCCTCAGAGTATATTTGTTTTTATTTCGAGGGTTTAGCTTACCACCTGAATATTTTTTTTTCACCTCTCCATTTCTTTCATGGATGTCGTAGCGGCGATTAAGGAAGTAGGTTATGATATATTTTAGACGGTAGGATAGCAACCTGTGACTGCCAACTTAAACACTGAAAAAAAAAATGGCTACGTCACGTTATGTAGCCACTTCTAGGACAGTTTGTATAAAAATATGAATTTATATGGATTTATACAATCGCGTCTGTGTTTCCGAATGGGGTAGGCAGAGCACACGAAACGTAACATAGACAAAACCATGATTATGACTCTATCACACTTCGCAGCCACTTCTAGCATAGTTTTAGGTAAAGGTAGAAGAGGTAGAGTAGTGACAGGTTGCTAACCTGTCGCCTAAAACTTACCTAAACCTATTTCCTCAGTAGCCTCTTACGACATCCACGGAAGAAATGGAGACTGGGTATACGGATTTATTTGTAAAATTATCCGAAGATCGTGACTTATCACTTTTCCACTTCGTTGCGTTTGGACAGCAACCTGTATCCACCAATTAAGGCTTTCCATTACTCTCATTTCCTACCAACGTTACACTGCAAAACATTAGGTACCGCAAACATACATTTTCAGTTGGTAAACAAGGAATGTAAGGCTCGGTGCGTATTAAGTATAGGACGACCAAGTGATCACAGGGATGCTGATGACGGCAAAGTTAAATTTGTGACGCTGGAATGTTTTCCATGGTCTACAAAGACTGGCTTGAAACTCTTATTTTACATTTGTCTGTTGGAGAGAAGTGATTAAGTATTTTTGAAATCTTTTTTTTGTCAGGTAAATAACTGAAATCTTGTTTTGTCATGTTACAGTCGAGCATCTAACTGGGTTGGTGGTTTTGAGTATTGGGACAAAAGTGGCGCACGAACTTACCACCACTACTTAAAATTTTACTAATTAAGGTGTGGTGTAGGGTAATAATAATACCTCTTTTTTACCGTGGACTAAGGAACTAAGGAAATAGGGTTTAGGAATGATTTAGGCCAGAGGTTCCCAAACTTTTTTTACTCGTAGACCCCATCCAAACTTTTGTTTGGTTCGGTGGACCCCCTGCTGCTACATTTGTACCAAATTCCTAAGTATGCCAATTTATCCCACTACCAGCGTGGACCCCCGTCGAATCTCCCGTGGACCCCTGGGGGTCCACATGGACCACTTTGGGAATCACTGATTTAGGCGTTGTCACTATTACGAGTGTCACTACCTTTTTTTATCTATTTTTAAACCTAAAATTAGCAACGATCTTGTCATGTCATTATCATCATTTCAGCCATAAGACGTCCACTGCTGAATATAAGTCTCCCCTTTAGACTTTCAATTTGGTTTCTTGTGCTTTTCCTGTACCTAATTGTGTATTTTTATTTTTCTCGCACAGGCCAGTGGTAAAACGCCACGCAGTTACAGCTTCCTCCAGGGCCATTCGTCTCGTATATTACCGCAAAAACTCGGTAATGGCCACACAAATTAGCCCAGCAGGATTGGCCCTAACCCATTGAAAGTTGGTATTCATTACGGGGCAATTTGTTTGAATCGACAGCATTGAGACTGTAAAAAAGGGAATTTTGCTAATTTTTCATGTCGAAAAGTGAAAGAAGACGTTATTGCTTGTCAAGAAGTTTAGTGTTCGTTGGTGATTTTTTAGGGTGTTGTATCTCTGTCTCCAAATTGATGAAGTCATGCGTTCACTTCGCGTAATGAGAGTTGTCATTTCATTTGCTAACCATTACTGATGATCGAATGATTTTGTTGACTCTATCGATGATGATCGATGGACCGCGACTTAACGAGTTGGGTAATTAACGCGGTCAACTCACAAAACAGCAATTATGTTTGCAAATAAAATAAAAGAGTTGAATGTTTTGATTTCATAATGAACGGGTGATGTGGAAATGGGATTGGTTTTAAATTTAAAGAGGAGTATTTGATAGATTTTCCTAATTTATAACATTTCACTTCTCGTCAAACGTAAAGTGATTCGTAGTAGTTCTAAGACATGCCGTAATATTTAATGTAATAATTTTGGAATGGGTTTGTAACATTCTGAGATCGAAAAATTATATTTTTTAATTAAGTTATTAGGCGAAAGATGAATCGTATGGAAAGTATAATTTATCAGAAATTGTACACAAATTTACGTTTCTTGTGTTGTCACTTCATTTTTTGTTCAAGTTTAAACTATTGTATATGAAATGGCTATTATTTTGTCCATAATAACGTTTCAAATGCTCTGCCTACTCCATTTGGGAATTGAGACGTTTTTCTTATTGTCACACTTACTGGGTAAAAGTATTGTATTCACATTAAACAGCAAACATCGTGTGTCGCCGCGTAGCGCCGTTTCTCCCGACAAGAAAATGTAAATACAACATTTAACTCACAAATATTTTCCTAACAAAATATGTAGGAAAAATCTGTAAGAGGAATCCATTTGAATTGCAAATACTCGGCACTTATATTCTGTCAGCGTGCCAAGCAACAGGGACATAGTTATTTTTTAATGGGCAACAATTTGTGGAATTCTAGGACCCGGAGCGAGTATGGAAGATGAAAAAGTGTTCGTAGAAACATCTTTGCTTATCTGTCAAGTAAATTGATGTAAATATTATTATAGATAAAAATAATGCTAGTCTCGTTTTGTGTGTATTATATTAGGCATTTTAATACTCGTGACTACACACGTACAGTAATGTATGTATATACATCAAGCCTGCATTCCCAAACGGGATATGCAAGAGCACACAAAACACTTCGTAGACAAAATCTAGCACATTTTTTTAAGTTTAAAATTGGCTGGTATAATAGTGACAGCTTGTTGCCTAAAATACACCTTAAACTATTTACTTTCTCGCTTACGACAAACACGGAAGAAATTGAGAGACGTTATTCTAAACCCGACACGGCAAATGCATTACATTACTGCCTTTTATTAATTAGCGGGAAAATCCCGTTGTGTGAAAAATCTAAACCGCTCAAGTTAGTCGCTTGAAATTAGCAGGTATGCATGCCAAATTTC
>BHDV01033675.1:87596-134074 GCA_005406045.1 Adoxophyes honmai | reverse complement strand
GGCCAGTTTTTTAAGCTATAGAAACTTTGACGATTGTAAAAAGTGATAAAAAATACGTGATAAAAAATGTTATTTAAATATTAGTTTCCCGAAACTTTCAGTGCAGCCCTCGTACTAACTCTAATCAGCTATTCCAGCCAGAATAGGGCATACAGATGCTTGTATGATTACAATGATGCACCAAAATTGTGGAAGATTTTCTCTGACCACAGCCAATCAGTACAAGATAAATGATGGTGAATGTAATGAGCAAATGCGTTTTTAGCACTTCCTTCTGCTTTGACTGTTTAATGCTTGAACACAATACATGTTCTTCAGTGAAAGTATTTTTCGCAGACAAACTATTTAAAACAATATTTGTATTTACTAGTTTTGCAGTTTGACATGGTGTGACGGCCACAGTCTGAAAGGAGCTAAACTGCTTTAGAGATAGCTTGGTGGAGACAGTAATGAAACTGCCAATGTAACTCTTCACAAAGCAATTTAACTCATTGTTAGGCTGAATTGTGTCTAACATTTATAAAATGTCATTTAGTTGAATAGTGATAAGTAAATTAAGAAATCTGGCAGTTGTTTCCTATTTCAATCATTGCATTGGTCCTTAGCATTTTTGGTCTGTTCAATTTACAGGATATTTGAAAGCTTGCTTAAAATCAACATGAAAGTAATAAAAATCAGCACTAAAATACTTGAATGCAGTTACATGTAAGGAAAAATATTTACAAAGCAACAGAAATATTCTAGTTATTGCTCAATGCTACCGTCCAATTGCAACATGTATACAATATGTGCATGTCTTGTGCGTTGAGACGGCTGGTGTTTTATAAATATTTCTACTTCACTGCTAACATCAAAAATACTTTGATTCCTTAGCAGCAAGCAACTGTAATAGTTTATTAGATTGGGATGTAGTTGTTTATATCAAACTATTCCCAATTCATAACTACATAATTAGTTAAAGCTCAAGAAAATTCTGTTATACTGTCCTGAAAAGCCAGGCTGTGATCGCAACATTTATTGTGAACATCTACCTCAGACGAAACAATATATAAAATAAAATATTATTAATATTTAATAAGAATATTTTAAGGTAATCCTTTGGTATTTTGTGATGTTGATGTTTCATGATATTAATTAGCCCTGGCCAGAAGTTAAGGAGGGCATTGTATTGCCCTGAAAGATTGTCAACAGGCACCAAAGAGTTTCAACAGAGAATGTAACTCTCTGCGTTTGTGACGCCATTGCAGTGGACTGACGGTTAAAGCGGCTATCTACGCAGCCTCTCACGATAACGCGCGAGACTAGTCGGGTGCGAGAGAGAGACTGGCTAGATTATTTTCTCAAAATCATTATTTCCTAGTATAAAATATTTTTCCCCCCCATCTGACTTTTTCCGTCTGTCGTTTTTTACTAAAGCTTAATTAATCGTTAATTCAATTTCAAATAGCATTTTCCCCCAATTAGAATCGACACAAACATTGTAGACGGAGATCCGCTGTCACGGAGCTCCTATTCCTACGTTATTTCGACTCTCCGGGCGAAAACGGGTGAAAACGTAACATAATCTTAACCTACCTACGTTTCTCTGTTGATTCAAGTTGGAAAAAATACTACAGTGAATAGATGTTTCAGTAAAAAACGACAGTGGGGAAAAGCCATTTACGGGAAATGCAAACAGAAATTTTGCTACAGATATAACGGTTTTTGGGGAAGTTATCTGACCAACCGAGAGAGACTATAACTCTCACTGTCGTACCTCAAAGTGCTAGAAGATGAAAGTTAGTTTATATCGCGAGCGCCTTGCCGTGCGAAGCCGTCCGCTTTCTGCTTTTCTGGGTGGTGATGTGATGTTTATTATGGCAATATTATCCGTGTTCCCGGTGTTCCCTCGTTATTATATTCCTGGTCAGGAAGTAATAGTCCTCCTCATCGTTCCGATGACGAGGACGTAACAATGCAGCCATACCTAAGTTACCTAAAGTAAATCGCGAGATACTCATTGACTCGATTGTGCGAGTTGAAACACTTGGCAATCACGAGTTTAATGAGCCTAGTATTAATTAAAGAACCTCGTTGATTTTCACAGTATTTCTCATACATAGTGTGAAATATAACCATAGTGCAAATTAATTGCTATGCGGAATTTATTCACTTTTTAAGATACCATAATGCATAATAAACACAGCACAAGAAAAATTCGTCGCAGTGCCTGAAATTCTTCCTAATGGAGTGTTGTAATTTATGATTTGGTCTTATATTTTGCGGTCATTACATTCTTAGAATATTGTACGAAATCTGATCCATTTTCGTTGTTGGTATAAGAGTTAACACTGGTCGGGCCAAGTGCAAAGGCGGGTGCAAAGCGTAACGAAATAAATATATCCTAACTTCACTAATATTTCTCATAGCAAATTATAAAGTGGACACTTTGCGATTATCAAATGTTTTGTAACGTTTATGAACTCTTTGTGAAAGCGGGACTGATGAGTGTCGACCGATATCTGATCTTAGAACTGTCTGCCGATGTAATGGCTGTAACCTACGGTTCTCAAGTAAAAAAATTAAAAATACAGTCACAAAATGAACGATTACTCGAATATTCGTCGACTAGTGCTTATGCTTAATTACAACTATGAAGCAATTGTTTTGATATTATAGTTCTTAAAGCATAAGGTCGATCCCATAGTTGCTCAGGTAACTTGTGCTTAACATGTTAAAAGCCAATCATGTGACCTCAAATTAGGATAAGACGAAGTGCTCATTGTTTGATAATTTGAAATTAGCGTTAAGTTGTATATATTTTAAATTTTAATTACTATTTCTTACGATTGCGAACTTTCTAGCTCTGGTAAAAAATAAGATTTCTTTTACGCTTCTCGGAATTTGCGACTCCTTAAAATCTGTTGTCCTTTTGATTTTTTTAATGCCTTAAAAATACTACCGTTTAGGTATATTCATAAATACCCAATATATACAAACAAGCAATTAGTTTTATTCGGTGCTTGTGTTTTAAGTGGTGGATGACTTGAAAGCGTAGGTATTTACAGTTTGTAAAATTGGACGTCTGCAATAAGACATGGGAGAGTGGCGTAAGATAGAAAATTTACCCTTATTCTTAGCAAAATGAGTACAAAATTATAACGAAACGTCCTTATCTCCTTAAGTCTTTCAATTATGCCGCTCGGGGCGGTGCGCCCCCCTCGCCCCCTCTACGCTGCGCCACTGATCTTGACATACGACTCGTAGGAAACATTTTGGTCCAACTGCCGTAAATATGTATACCTTTTAGTATAACGCTAGATGTAAGGAGAAATTACGAAATAGTTTTTAAATTTATAACATAAGTTACCATTAAAGAATAAAGTACTTACTTGAATGTTACACTTACTAATCGTAATTCGAGTCCATTTCAATCGATATTTTTTATAGATAGATTTTTCCTGTTTTTTCACATTTAAAATCGAATCTTACTTCAATGTCGCCTACTGATATTATTATAAGTTATCGCTGTTTTATGACTTGTCAAAGTTTCCAACGTATTTGTAAGTAATGAACCATGAAACAGTACAAATTTTTAGCAATTTAAATGTAAAGTGTGAAATAAATGTTGAATTCATTACAGTTTATGAGAAATAGCTTTAGTCGGCTGTATTTATTCATGTATGGACATATTTTTATTATTATATTAATATTAATAAATGGGTTTAAAATAGCATAATTATTTTTATTTCATCCTTGTTGTTGTTACGAATGACTGAAATTTGTTAAGTTATATTCTATTTCATAATGAGAGGGAATTTTAAAATTATAGCTTGACTTCAGTATGTACAGTCAGCAACAAATATATCAACTCTGTCAAGGGGCAGAAACTCGATTCAATAGCAGAGTGTGCGTATACAAATTTTTGCCACTTGAACCTTGTTGAATCTTCGTTGCTGACTGTACCTATTGGAATTTGATTCCGTGATTTGATTACTGTTTTTCGCTGCGTCAATTATTTTAAGAGGTTCCCCACATCCCTTTCCAACCGAGATACTCAAAGCAATACGATCGCGCGGTTAACATTTATAATTGTAGACCATAAAATACCCACAAGAAGGTTCATACTCAACCTTCACAATCGTATCATCTCGCTTAAGACTTGTTTTACAGATTGTTTATAAAAATCAAATGCTTTTTTCAGTTTCCAGAGTTTAGCACAAGATGGCGGCGCGCTGGAGCAGCAAATGGCGGTGGCACACCGGGTACAGCGCCGACTCGGTGGAGTGGTGCCCCTTGGAGCCCTATCGGGACGTACTGGTATGCGGGACCTACCAGCTAGAGAAGAAAGATGAAGGTGTGTATTATCAACATACTATAGTCCCAGAATCTAAGTTGGCAAGATTTTAAGGTTCCGTCAGGTAAAAGGAATTAGCGATGCGCGAACTTGCCCCCACTGCTTAATATCTTGCCACGTTAAATGCTGGAAAATAGATTTAAATAAGGAAAATAGGTTTTGGTATTCTTTAGGCGACAGGCTAGCAACCTGTGACTATTATACCTGTTCCATCTGTTATCAAATCTAAAATTATGCTAGAAGTGGCTCCGAAGCGTGAAATAGTCAAGATCATGGTTTTGTCTATGGCGCGTTTCGTGTGCTCTGCCTACCCCATTTGGGAACATAGGCATGATTGTATGTATGTATGTTAAATGCTGGGGACAACTTAGATATTATCTAGAGAGGATCCCTATCCTCTCTAGATAATATCTAAGTTGTCCCAATACAGTAGACCCTTCTAAAGAGGATATTTGTGTCATTTTGACGAAGCTGACAAAAACATTATTACTCCAGCAAGTTGTAACCTTTCCTAAAGTGCAATGGTATCGATATTTAGGTAAGTATCTAAGTTGTAAGTACTTAAGTTAGTAGCTAAAATAAGGCTTATTCTTATTAGAAACAAAATTACGATCGCATCCTCTGATTTAATATATCTATAATCGTAATACAGACGAATATTATCAATCAAGTTTAGTTTCAATTAAACCCTTTAACTCAGTACATGTTTTTGAAAAGGACTAGTATGATATGTATAGTATTGGGCGCCACCTATCGTCGAATAGCAAAACTTCTTCAAACACGCTCTTATTGACTCCACAATAAGTTCTATGTCGCTAATTAAAATTATAATTAACTACCTGCATTTACTTTACATTACTCTTCAGGTCAACAGCCGACGAAACAGAAAAGGCTTGGAAGAATATACCTCTTCAAAATTAATCAAGAAACCGTAGAGTTAAAACCGATGCAAACTGTAGAAACCTCAGGCATTTTAGACCAAAAATGGTGCTATCACACCATTCAAGGCTACCCAGTCCTCGCCGTTGTTACATCCGAAGGATCCCTCCATTTATACCAGTTGATTGAAACCAACGGAAGTTATAGTTTGAACTTGTGGATCCAAGATTCTATTGGTCAAGACGTTTTGGCGCTGTCCGTTGATTGGTCGACGAATAGGACGGAGACGAATGAGCCAATGGTGGTCGTGAGCGATTCTGCAGGCCGCGTGATTTTGTTTAAGGTTGGGGCTGGACTGACAAAGGTGGGAGAATGGAAGAGTCATGGGTTCGAAGCGTGGATTGCTGCTTTTAACTATTGGAATGCCGACGTCTTCTACTCAGGTTAGTAGGCAATGGAATATAGTTTACTGTCTCTTAGGTAAAAAAGCTGTGGTATACTAGCGGTTCGACTTGTGGCTTCTTATGCAGAGGGTCGTACCTAGGTTCGAACCCCAGGCTCGCACATCTGAATTTTTTTCAATAAATGTACGAAATCAAATTTGGTATTTACCACGAGCTATTCGGCGAAAGAAAACATCGTGAGGAAACCTATACACATCATCATCATCATCATTATCAGCCAACAGACGTCCACTGCTGGACATAGGCCTCCCCCAAGGATCTCCACAATGACCGGTCCTGCGCTGCCCACATATACACAGCGACGAAGTAATTCGATGTTGTGTGAAGTTCCCGATCCGCACTAGGCCTGCGTGGGAACTATACCTCAAGCCCTGTCACACAGAGAGAAGGCCTGTGCCCTGCAGTGGGTCGTACTAAGGCCAGCCTGTCGACTATAGCTAAACCTATTTCCTGAATATTACGACACGACACAGATAAAATAGGATGGGTCATTTTCTATCCACAGGGGGAGACGACTGTCTCTTCAAGAGTTACGACGTGAGGATCCCAGACGCCGCTGTCTCCACCAGTCGGGCGCACGAAGCTGGCGTCACAGCGGTCAGGAGTCACATTGATGTGGAACACCAGCTCCTTACTGGCAGGTAATGGTGGATGGAACACCTGGGATAGATTGTGCGTCCTGTGTGGTGTCGGTAGAGAATAACATACATACAATCACGCCTGTATTCCCAAACGAGATAGGCAGAGCACACAAAACGCTACATAGACAAAACTATGACTAACTCGTTTTGTGGCCACTTCTAGCATATTTTTAAGGTTTTTGAGATGACAGGTACAACACATACACACACACAGATAATAACACTTCTCCATTTCTTCTTTGGATGTCGTAAGAGGCGACTAAGGTCGAGGTGTGCTTTAGGCGACAGGCTAGCAACCTGTCACTTGTACTACCTCTTCCGTCTGTTTTCTAACCTAAAATTATACTACAAGTGGCCACGAAGCGTGAAATAGTCATATGGTATTGCCTCGTGTTCTCTGCCTACCCCATTTGGAAAATATGGGTAAGTAGTGGTTTTTTTTTCATTTATTTTGAAACGGGCTGCGTACAAAAGTCATATTAGCCTATAGGGCAGTAGGTATAGTCGTGATTGCGGTCGCTGTAACGCAGCCGATTCGTCGAGTTACTAAAACCATATAAAAACAACTTACCTAATCGAGCCTAAAGCCTAATCTAATCAATATAAATATGAAGGTGTTAAATGAAATGTCCTTTCATAGCTACGACGAAAACGTCCGTCTTTGGGACACCAGGAGCCTGAAGCGATGCGTCTCAGAGACCGCGGTGGGCGGCGGCGTGTGGAGGCTCAAGTGGCACCCTTCTAACCCTGAGATCGTCCTGGCGGCTTGCATGTACGGCGGCTTCCGAGTCCTGGGCGTCCGGAGCCCCGTGGCGGTGCTGGGACAGTACTCGGAGCACGAGAGCATCGCGTACGGGGCTGACTGGAAGGCCGGCCAGGCCGGCGTGGTGGCCACGTGCTCCTTCTATGACTGTAGTATGCATATCGGGCACGTTGAACTTGAATAACCTTTTCGGCGCCACCTCAAAAACGCAAAGGGTTTCTATCAAAGCGAGTGAGACAGTAAATCTATCAGCTGGTCCTTCGAACCGGATCAAATTTCTTTCAGACGCCCATGACGTATAAACTCGTTTTGTTAACTTAAAATTGTGGCAATTAAAATAAATGTTTTTTTTAAGTACTTTAAATAAATGCTATCGATTTATGACGATCAAAATTTACTTAATTAGATTTACTGCCTAAATCACGTTATTTTCACAGAAAATGTACTGCGACAATGTGTACAATGAACTCTTGAACCTTTTCACAATGACTTTCATATTGTCTTCATCAGTTGTTAGTATGGTACGCCATAATGACAATGTCTTGTGAAAAGGTTCAAAATACTCAGAGCCATACTAGATAGGTACATGTAAATAGATGTATTTTTTCCCAGTTTGAAATAAAAACAGAGTGTCGTTTTAAACATGTTGTATTTCAATTTGCTTATAATGTCATGATAAATATAATTTATAACAATTACATACTTAATAAAGTAATAATTTGCCGTAAGTGAAAAAAAATCTTACACCATTTACAAAACGAAGGCTTTGGGATGCTCCGATCGTGACTGTCCATGCGTCGAGTAAATTTTAAAAACTCTATAACTGGCCGACTCTCCCTACCGTAAATTTGTACCTTAATAATTCTCTAAATACAGTCTATTTCCTATTCACTGGAATTAAAGTACACGATTAATTTTATGATTTCACCGCACCCGTGCTCTCTCGGCTTAGCGCGGCAAAGGACGAGACGCGCGAGATAGACCATAATAATGTTTATAGTCTATCTCGCGGCGAGACGCCTCGCGCGTTACCATGCTATACCTACAGGCGGGAATCGCACCCGCATTATACCAAAACGCCTCTTGCTTTAGCGCGCTTGATATTGGAGCTGTAAGCTTAGCATATAACGTACAGCTCTCTCTAGATTAGCATTCTAGAGTTTATACTCGGTTTAACGTAAAACCATTTGTCATCTCTTTCCTTCATGCTTGGTTAGAGCGAGACATTTTTCTTTTGTCGGGATAACAGAGACTAACAATGTCCTATACAAACGTAGGTTCCTCTGATAG
The DNA here is from genome assembly GCA_005406045.1 of Adoxophyes honmai. NCBI lineage: Eukaryota > Metazoa > Arthropoda > Insecta > Lepidoptera > Tortricidae > Adoxophyes > Adoxophyes honmai. The sequence goes on along the minus strand of BHDV01033675.1, from coordinate 125,701 downwards.
GTGAGCTTTACGAGATCTAAACTGTTCTATCTAAGTTTCATAGTAAACTTATATGAGTTGCAGAATTTGGTCAAGTAGACGCCTTGGCGGATTTCTTGCTAAAGTAAAACTACACTGCCATGATTTCACTAGAGGATTTAACATGTTAGAGTTAGAATTGATCTCATAACAGCTGGTAGTAATTGAAACCTAACCACGTCTAAATTTCGTTGTATAAATGAAGCAAAGTCAAAAAGTGTAATTTAAGCAAATATGGCATAGAATTGCTAGAACGGTAAAGTTGACTTGAAATTAGGTACAGATTTGTGTAAAATCGATGACAAATGAAGTAGGTACAGTGGGCGTGAAAGTTTTTCAACGTGCAACTTATTTGTCGATGTACAATGCTAAGCTTACAGCGCGTGTCGCCTGATGATCAGAACGCGTAAAGTATTCAGGTATTTTCGTTACATTTTAAGCGTAAATTTCTTGGTACAAATAACCATTAAGTATAATCACTACACTTTATCGTGTATTACGATATCCTCAACAACATACGACCGACATACCTATTATGAAGCTAAAAAGATAATTGTAAAATTTTAATAGATCCCAGAATTTTTAAAAATCACAAGATACTATTCATTAGACTAGTTTTGATTCTAAAATGGCAACGAAACAGTTGTATGATTTACATAAAATATATAAACATTACTTGAATGTAATGCTTTTATTACTTTTTAATATCACTGCATATTGTTACAAATCTATGTGAACAATTCATGGTGTATGAGGTTTACATTTTTGAAACCAAGCCACGGAAGCGGCGCTTGCATCGACAGGCTAGGAAGACCATCAAATATTGCTTCTAGAAATACGTCTCGTTAGCGTTTAAAAAATAAATAAATCTGTAAACTCCGCCATACAAATACATTGCTTACAATATTATTTATTTCATACATATAATCTAAAGTCACGAGTCGGGTAAGGGCCCCGGAGCATCAAGGCCACTTTACAAAGCCGCCAACAATGTAAACCTCATTCGGATGTCTGTTTGAAATACTGTATTCCATTATCTTCATAATTGGTGTCCTGATGCTCAAATCTGCTATTTACATTAAACTATATTTACAAACACCTCCAGCCGTCCAAAACGGAGCTGCGAACTTTATATTTACATACATTCTAAAATTCAGATTGCTAAAAAAATTACAACTATCCACCGTTAATTTTTAATGTATATGTAAAATATTCTGTACATATTCTTTATTATTTTGTGGATTTCGAAGATCGGGTCAAATATTGTTAACAGGTATCTACAATTTGTCTATACATATGTTAAATCCTAACATCTAAGGTCGGCGGAACAGTCGAGGGCGTCGAGCGGCGGCGAGGCGCCGGGAGCGGACACCACGCACAGGGCGCCAGCACTAAACATAACCGAAGGATTGTAAAGGGATGCAGATCCCAGCGAGTAAATCGCTTGCGAGCATCCCGCTTAGTTAAGTTTCCTAACGTACCATGCCACCATTTTAAAACCATACAAATTAACAATTTTTAAATGCCGTGTCGTAAAAGTTTAAAATTCTATGTACGTCAATTAGAACGCATTGTATCATTCCTCCAAATCCTCCAATGTCCGTTATAAAGGACAAACACGTAAAAAGGTAACTTTAAATGACCAACACTAGACTTCGAATTCAAACACATTTTAGTGTGGCAAATCAAGGCTAAGCCCTGAAAAATAAAGAGTTGCTGTTGAATTACTAGTAGTAAGAATTAGTAGTGCTAACTTTTAGAAACGATTTAACACAGCTAACTCAGTTTCACTTTCCATGTAAAATTGTTCACCACAATAAAGCGTTACGCGAACTTGCCCCCACTACTCCAAAGCCTGGCCAAATTAGATGCCGAGGATTAACATTTAAAAAGGAGTTGTGGACAAGCCACGTCAAACGGCTCTGCACAGGAGTCATGAGACAGATGGTGGCGGCGCGGTAGGCCTAGGAAATGGCTGAACGACCTGTAGGCTTAGCACAGCAAGACGAGCGAGACGACAAGCGCGCGGGACAGACTACCTGTTACTTTCTGACGTCTCTAGTTAGACAGCGACAGGTATAGACTATCTCGGGCGCATCTTATTCGCGCACTGTCGCGATAAGCAGGATGGACGTATCCCTGAACGATTGGTCGATGATTGAAAATGTGACGAATTGTATTGGTAAACATGGCGGAGGCCTTTGCCTAGCACACAAACCGAAACTTATAATACTACTTATAATACTTACTTGTATTAGAGCCCGTTCCCACCGCCCCGAGCACCCGCACGATTTTTAATCGGGCGTCGTAGCCACAGTACATTTTATATGGAGCTGTTCACACACGCCCGACAATCGGATCCGACATAAAATGTCGAGCGTTCAGCGAGCCCGCACGCCGATAAAAAATCGTGCCGGGCGCGCTGTTCACATCAAATCGGATGTCAGGCCGACCCCGCTCGCGCCTCCACCCCTGTATCTCCCGCGCGTCGTGTTCGCGCATTCACATTGTTGTGGCCGACAGCCGACTGGTGTGAATAGAGGCCCCGACACCGATTAAAAATCGGGCCGACAGCCGGCCAGGTGTGAACAGAGGCGCCGAGGCCCGATTAAAAATCGTGCGGGCGCCCGACGCGGTGGGAACGAGCTCTTACAATACGCATTATCCCGACGCCCTCGACTGTCGCCGCTCGCGCGCGCTGAAGCATCAAGCGCTGCCCGAATTATCAAAAAATAAACTCTTACGCTTTTATTGCTTACGAATCAATCGGCAGTATTAGACTTAAATAGACACATCCAAGTGGCTTAAGCTGGGCCACACTGAGAGCCAGCATCGGTGAGGCCTCGAGACGATCACAATGATTAATTCCGTGATTACAGCGGTAATCACAGAGTCGTTTGCTGCATGCTTCATGCCGGAACCGCAACAGTGTAAAGACACAGAGTCGGCCGCAAATAAGTTATTTTAAGCATTATTTACACTAAACGGCCGGATTCGGACCGGGGGTAACTTATCGGTCTTTACGACTCTGAAACAAATATACACTGTTTTTTAATATATATTAAATAAGTTTGTCAGCGGGCGCCTTCTGCGTGTCGCAACCTATCCGATGCGGGTAGTTTGATGTAAAACACTCCTTTACAATTTCCGTAAGACGCTTGCCAAACATAAAATTTTACTTTTAGATGCTAACGTCAGTGTGGCCACAGCTTTGATGTGCGTCACGGTAGTTACTGCGCAGGCGAAATAAAAAATAGATTAGAAAATGATTAATTTCATATATTCCAACAGCAAACGTGAGAGACACGAAATTAAAGGGATAGTGCTTTTTTACCCGCTGTGAAAATTTGTAACTACTGTGACGTCACAATAGAATTTTGTGCACTATATCTGTGCAAAGCTCACTTAACACAATACTGGCTTCACATAAAGATCAAGTGGACAAAATTATTGAATAACCATGCATTTAGCTCCAGTCGAGCTGAGTGTTGCATGTTATGTAAAACCTATGACCAGAAGGAATGATTAACAATGAACAACAGATAGCTCAGCCCGCTCAGAGCCACTGCCTTAAGCGGCAAATACACTGAGCCGTTCGCTGCATACAACATGCAGAGACCGTTAGTATAAAGTACACGGTAGAGCGACATCAGACACAGTAGGCGTAGCACAGCAGCGCGAGAGGACACGCGCGCGGGGCAAACTGTCATTTTCTGACGTCTCTAGTTAGGCTGATTACACAGCTGTCCGGGAGACCCGTACGTGCTGTTGCTACGGGCGCCCGGAGCGGGAGCATAAATGAGGAACTAGACCATCGTTTCACAGCGACGCGGAGCGGGTCCCGTGCGCACCAATCCGGGTCGCTGTGAAACGATGCTTTATACTAGTTTATACCTTATCGGTTTAGGTAGTTAAAACAATATAAACAATCTTGACATGTCTTTTTGTTGAAATACACAGTCTAAAAATGAAAATAGTTACACTATACCAGGGGTCACCAATTAGTTTCGCTCGGGGTCCATTTTAAGAAATGAAATGACATTACGCGGTCCACACATGAGAAAAAAAAATGAGCAATGGTATTTACGGAAATTACAAAGGTATTCAATTTACATAATATCAACGAGAAAAATGACATTTTTTTATTGTTGATTATATGTCGGAAGTTTCGAGTGGAATTGGTGCAAACTATTGACTTTAAATCCTGAAGATGAATGAAGATATATTTTTTCGGTCCGCATACAATGGGTCGGCGGTCCGTATGCGGACCGCGGTCCACCATTTGGTGACCCCTGCACTATACAATTCAATTATGAAAGTAAATGATTTTTTCATACCTTAATTGTAAAATGTAAAGTTTTCGATTTATAAAGTGTACGTTTAAATAAAAAGACACGTCAAGATTGTTTACATTGTTTTAACTACCTAAACCGATAAGGTATAGTTCCTCATGTGCTCCCGCTCCGGACGCCAGTAGCAACAGCCCGTACGGGTTTCCCGGCCAGCTGTGGAATCAGCCTTAGACAGTGACAGGTATAGTCTCGCGCCTGGCTGTGCTAAGCAGACTGTCCAGTGTAAAGACGTTAGTTGACCGTAGTATGGAACAAGTGCGGCAACCGGCACTTAGGCTCAGTGTGATTGCAGTTTTCTAGTTCATGCAATATTTTTGTCCACTCCTTCCCGAGTTAAGTTACCAACACTAGATGTACTTACACCAGAACACCGGGCACCGTTAAACCGGTGCCAACAAGCCCTGCTATTTGGAATAACGTCTAATAAATATCAAAGCAACACGTCAAACGTAGGTAACAGAGATTCCATCATCAGAGATAGTCAAGTACTTTCCAAATTTACATAAAGAAACTTAAAAAAAAAGGGCGATAATATAATCTAAGACGACATAAATACATCAAAAGGGTAATTGTCAGTAAAATCATATCACAAGACGCACGTCCATGGTGGCTGGTCGCACTTACACTAATAGTCGGTAGACCGAGCCTCGAGTCCCTGCGCTCGCCGGGCGAGTCACGGAAATAGCTTCTGAAGGTTGTCGCTTAGCAAAGACGTTAAGTAACATGCGTGCGTCAAATCTTATTTTAATCAAGATTTAACTCACTGGGTTTGAGTAAGTAGTAGGGTCAATATCAGATTTCGTCCCGCAATTTCTAATTTCTTTGGGGCAATTTTTTTCTTCAATATTTGCAATAAATGAAATGACATATCTTGTAAACGACTGAATTTCAGCACAATAACATAGTTATATAAGAAATTCAGTCGTTTACAAGGTATGTCGTTTCATTTATTGCAATTATTGAAGAAAAAAATTGCCCCAAAGAAATTAGAAATTGCGGGACGAAATCTGATATTGACCCAGTATCGCTTTTAGACAGTTTCTGTCCGCTAGTTAACATTTCATTAGTTAAGTCCCGGGGACCGATTTTTACACTTCATTTGTAAAATCAGAATTAAAACGAATTATTTGAATCCATTAAAAATATCGCGGTAAAACCAAGCATGGCTAAGCAGTCTTTCTGCAAGGCGCTGACAAAGTTCCGTGCCAGTTTCATGCAATAAAAAAAGATTAAGCTACCAATATCGCTAGTCGACTTTCAACGTTTTACTAATACGACAAAAAAAATCGTATTTGATATTTCGCTCTCTTGCGAGTGGAAAAAAAAACGCAACAATCACGTCACGACAGCTGCCTCGATTTTCAATTGTCACTTTATTTTTCCAGCCAGCGCCAGCATCAAGTATCAATTAGAAACTAGCGGACCAAATTGAAAATCAATACTAATGAGCTCTCTTACATTGTGCCAGTTTGGTCAGGTTCGCGATGTTATCACTTTTGTTGCGTTTCGGAACGTGCCAACGCGCATTCACGATTAAATTTGAACTTTGTGCGACGGTAAAGCGCAAATTGACTCTTTTGACGTTAGAAACACCTCATTGCTTAGACAACATCGAGTGTTTGTAATTTTAAATGAACTTAATTGAATAAAGACTGGTCGCGGAGCACAGCGAAAATCGAGCGTTGACCCGCTGCTATCCATCTCTGTCTCACGCAGTAATATTGGCCTCACGCTTGCTCAGTGCGACGTACAGTCAGCGTCTGATACATGTATACACTTTAGTACCTTTTCTAATTAACCTCATATTTGAACTCTCGCATGAAATTGTCACTGCGATCACAGTTACAAAGTACCAAAGTGTAACCATGTATCAGACGCTGACTGTACGTGACGGCAACGTACTCAAGTGAGGGCAATATTACTGCACGCGTGCGACAAAGATAGATAGCAGCGGATCAACGCTTCAATTTAGCTGTGCTCCGCGACCAGCCTTTAGCAGTATTTCATTGTGAGGAAAGAAGGAGCCGTTTTTAATTCAAATTTCTCGTAAAAACCTGGACTTCAAACACAAAAAAAATCGGTCCAACCGTCGAATCATGCGTTTTTTATAATATTTTTTTATATTTAGTTTTTTTGTAAATGTCAGATTGCGACGCGATCAAAAGCTATCCCCACTACAGCTATGGGCACTAGCTGGGCGGCGACGGCGCGTGCCGGGGGCAGAGCGCGCGCAGCTCGTCCTCCTGCATGAGCCAGGCGGCGCGCGCGCAAGGCACGTGAGCGCGCGCTCGGCAGCCCCTCGCGCCACAGGCTACATTGGCGCCGGCGCGCGCGCAGGACACGCAGCGCGCGCCGCGGCAGGACCACACCGCGCCTGGAACACAAACATTTGGTTAAACGATTGGGCTAGTTAGATAGTGATTTCCGAAATGGTCCCGATGGACCTCCAGGGATTCGAAGATTTGCGGTATGTTGGTAAAAATATATTAGAAGTAACCCGATAAAACTTTAAAAGGGGTTATAAGTAAAAATGCTTGCAGACCTTTCTAACAGTTTCGTACGCTTTAAAAACTCTAATATTTAACATAATTTTATTCATAAACAAAAAGAGTATATGTAAAACATTGGTGACGACGAAATAGCCCGTCATAAGCGACGCGGGATTTTATTATCCGCCGTCCCTGCAGTCCCCACTAACTTCTGTAGTGTCCCACCCATATTTTGTTCTGCCCAGAAAGTTTTTCTGTGTACGTGTGCATGTTTATGCGTGCGCGCGCGTGTGTGTATAGTATACGCAGGCCTCGTGCAGCCACACCGCGCCCCGCCCTGTGTGTGTGTGTGCGTGTGTACCGGCGAGCCCCCAGAGCCGCGCGCCGCACGCCAGCAGGCCGGGCGCCCACACGGCGCAGGCCTCGTGCAGCCACACCGCGCCCTCGCCGCGCCTCCGCGTCGCCTCGTCCAGCGCCCTGCCAAACACACACTTTACTATAAGACTCGTCATCCAAAACACATTATCATATACTAGTCATACACAATTAACTAAAGCCCGGTCACGGAGCACAACGAAATTTGAGCATTGACCCGCTGCTCTCCATCTCTGTCACACGCGTGCAGTATGTGTGTGTACAGAAAATGTGTAATAGATTAAATAGCCAGTTTACAATGCTGATAGGGGTCGATTTGTTATTAACGACATTTGCCGAACTCTCTTCACCAATGACGCGGACGTTGCTATGGTTAAGTTATCTCAAAGCTCGGTTAGCCAATGGCCGATCCAGTGAGTTGCTATGGTTACATTATAACACAGCTTGTGATTGATTAATTGTGATTAACCAATGACAAATTAAATCTAAGAAAATTTAACGGAAATGGATCTAAATTAAAGCTCGTGCCTGTATATTGTAGACCTGAATCGCGTCTCACCTGTACTCGTCGCAGTCGGTATCGAGCGCGTAGGGCCCGAACAGGTCGCCGAGCCCCGCGGCGTGCGGCCCGCGCTCGCAGAACGCGCACAGCCACGTCGCGTCCGGCGTCGTCGCGTCGTACCTGCGACACGACAGCGTTACGACACGACCGGGACTAATGTAGGTGCACCTTTCACATTTGACGTTTAAACACAAAACAGTACAGTCGTTAATCAGGTGCATGTGTACTTTTACACATGCTCAGTTTTTACCCTGCAATGGTACCTTTGCCTCGGTACTGCTCTGCTATCAATTGTATTTGAAAAAAAAAAAAAAAAACTGCAAAGTTCATTGCGGCGCATTCTTCTTGGCAATGATGGTCTTTCCGAAGCTGATAGACTCGAAAATTATGTGTAAAAATGCTTTTAGAAGAAGCCTATTTGAATAAGGACCGTATCGTTAATTATGGAAACAAGTAAAATATTCGTAATTTGTGGGAACATTTTATATTATAGGAAAACAACTAAACTCATATACATATGAGTGTGCAAACACAATAATTAGAGTAACTTATTTTTATTTACTGGTCCCCTTGGCCAGTTTCCCGATCTTGCTTTTAATGTTTTTCATTAACCGTTGGACAGCTAAAGTGTTGAAGGTTTTATACGTACGAATCCTGTCTTTTTTTAATTCCTCGACTTTATCTGTTGGCTTAGTATGTTTTCTTAATCTTGCCTTCATCAGAGGTCAAAATCTCTCTATGGGACTTATCTGAGGACAATTAGGGGTATTGAACGTTTTTGGTTCAAAGCAGACGTTATTCCCTCTATATCAGTCTAGCACATGGCGAGTATAGTGGCACGCAGCTAAATTGATGTAAAATAATGTGCGACCTCTGTGCTTGCAAATAAGTGGCAATATCCGCTTCTGAAGACATTTCTTTCCTGTAAATATCAGCATTCAAGTTACCCTTAACGAAGAACGGAGTCGTTTTCATCCCACATTGACAAACAGCTTGCCAAAACATTACCTCTTGGCCAAATTTTTTGCAAAAAATTGATTTTTCCTCTTGAGAGACCTTTGCATCTTTCGTTACGGTATAAAATTGCGGCCCAGGCAGGGTTTATAGTCAAGTTTGACATAAGTTTCGTCGCCCATAATAATACATTGTTTGTTTTTAGTTAAAATTTTATCGTTCAGTTTTCTAGCCCGAGTTTTAGCGGTAGATTCCTAGGTTTTAGTGCGTTTTGGCTGTTTTTGTTTCTTATAGGTTACCAGCATGTTGCTTTCATTGGCACGTTGAACCATTGCTAAAGAAGTTTGGCATTTTTTCGCACAATCTCGAGTGGAAATACCTTAATTTCTCGCAAACTGCCCGCATGTCTTCTTGTCCAAATTATGATGCAAAGGACCACGTTTTCTACCTCGACCAGGTAATTCTTTGAAAGTATGGTTCATGCCTAACCGTTTGATAGTGCTATAAACTGTTTTCAGACTAACACCTTCCATTTCTGCAATTTTTCTCATCGTCATACCCGATCCTTCGCTATATTTGGTCACAGTAGAAAATCGTTGTTTCGCGGATAGACCCTTCATCTTGGAAATTTTCAACAGTTCTCAATATTTTTTGTACTGAATCCAATATTAGACTCAATACTTGACAGATTGACATTTATATATTATATTTATATTATTATATAACTTTTTTTGAGTACTACAAACCTGTTTCCATAATTAACGATACGGTCCTTAGTTTTGAATTTTGAAGATATAGAAGTCGGTGGAGGTTTTGAAGGTGTTTTATCCTTTATTACCTGAGCCCCAGCGTGCTGCAGTGCAGCCCGCGCGCCCGCAGCCCGTTGCGGAAGCGGTCCTTGCGGCGCGCTAAGCCCGCGCCCTCGCCCTCTTCCTCCGCCCCCGCGTTTACCACCAGCACAGATAGCGGCGAGTCGCGAGGGCCCACGATCTGTGTACCAAAAATGCTTAAATCCATCGACTGTTTCATATCCCTCTAGTTACCAGGGTGACGTCTCCCGAGTTAAGTTACGACCAAAGCAATGCTTAAAAAACTGTGACGGTACGAAATCGCAGTGACGCGTCAGATCCGCACCGTTTTTAAAGCATGCTCCACACATTGCTGCTAAAAATACGCATCCACATCTTGACGTTCCCATATGAAAAAATTAACCGAATTGAGACGAGTTTTTGATTCCGACATAACCAATTCAGAGGTAACTTACCGGAGACACGAAAAAAAAATGACAACTAAAACTCCGTACCTGTATGTAAGGTCCCCGCGACCGGCTCGAGCTCGCGTTGCTGCCCGAGTCGTACGCGTCCTTGGCCGCGTCCTTGTGCTTCTTCCCCGGCTTCTTGACCTTCTTCTTGTCGTCCCCGGTGGACGCGCGGCTGGTCCGCCGCGCCGCCTTGCGCTCGCCCTTGGTCGGAGCCGATTTTCTCCGCTTCCTCGCTTTCGTGGTCCGAGGCTTTTCTTTCTCTACTGGCTGCTGCTCGCCTGCAAAGTTGTTTGAGAACGAAGTGAGAAAAAGGTTTTGCTGAAGTATACAGGATGTCACAAAGTCATGGGACATGAAGGGGAAGTACCTTAAATATCGTAGATAGTGTATTTTGCTCAAAGAAGACTTTATCTTATTTTTAAAAGTTAGTAATTTTGTATTCATAGATTTTCTAAAAATTATTTGCTTCGTCTGGGAATCGAACAGACTAAAATGTCAAGAAAAAAATCATACTATTTTTATGATGTAAATCGAAAGAATAACTAAAAAATAATAACTCTGCTTAAGTAACATAGTATTTTAAAAGAAAGGAAAAACGTGAAATTAATTAGTCTAATCAAATTAAAAACATACATGAAACTATCGTAGTCAATTAAGAGCTAATTTTTCAATCACCAGATAAAACATATCTGTCCGATAAATGTTGGCTGTCACTTTTCTTCTATATGACGCGAAAAAAGGATAGCAATAATTTTAACTGACAGATAAATTTATCTGGTGATTGAACAATCGGCCCTAAGTGGGTATTTTAGAGTAAATTTATTAATTAAATGCTCATAATGTGATCCCTTTTGTCTTACGCAAATTCCCAATCTTTAATGAGTCCGCTGCCTTAGTGTAACTAACATGACTTTCTTTTATACACATAGATGACAACAGAAAAGTGTTTCTTCATGACTTTATATACTACAAAACGTTTTGTCAGCCAATTCAAAGTCCAGTCAGTCTTTCACCTCGGTGTGCTATACTGTTCTTTTGGAGAAAAAGACCGAATGAAATTAGTCTACGTACCTTCCTGTGTCGTGGGTGCTTCCTCAATGCCAGCGAACATCATCTCGAGCTGGTTCTCGACCTCGACGAAGCTGGCGGCGGCGGGTTCCGGCTCGGCCGGCTTCGCCTCGGCCGGGGATTCGCGGGATTCGCGCGGCTCGCTCACGCGCCGCAACGCCGCTGCCTCAACCAAAGGCTCCGAGGGGGTTGATTTCTCTTCCAACTGAAATGTGAAGTTTCGTTCGCTAATAGAAGACAGTGGATCCTGACGCAGGGTTTCCTAGCTCAGGATCAGGGCCATGATCCGCTTGTTTTGTTCCTTTTACGCAATAAATGTCCTGAGACGAACCCTTGTCTACTAATTTCTTTCGTTATACGTCACTGTCCCCGGAATCAACTAGGCAACATTTTAACTAATGGAGGTAAACTGTTTAAAATTTTCGTGATTTTCACTTATATTTATGTATACGCGGGACTTAATCACGGTATTTTTAATTACCTCTCGGCGTTTCAACCGCGTTACAGCGACCGTGGTCACGAGTTGACTGAAGCAGTGCACGATGTTTGTTTCGCTGCCCGGGTACTTCGAACTACCCGCACTTGATTTTTATCAGTACCGGCTCCTCGAACTACCCACGTTTTTTTATTAATATTGTCCACCGTCATCCTATTACACCGACACACGACAGTAACAACATCAGATGCTCGCTCCGAATGTTCACCTCAAGGCTGACACTTATTTATAACAGGATTCCATGAGGACGAAACCTTGAAACCATCGACTCGGTTAATTTTTTTATATTTATTGATTTCAACCGCTTCACACACTATTCGTGAGTAAATCATAATTTCGCTCTGTAGAGAGGATTCTGGGATTATGAAGCTCGATCCAATGGTTTGGAATGGTTTCAGGAGGTAATAAAACGCAACGGATTTGTGGTGAAAAAGTGGCAGCCCAGGAGAACAGGGGGGGGGGTGTCCGGATGTGGTTAGACATGACATTAAAAGTGAATATTCGGAGCGAGCATCTGATGTTGTTAGTGTTGTGTGTCGGTGTAATAGGGTAACGGTGAACAAAATTAATAAAACGCGGGTAGTTCGAGTAGCCGTTATTGATGAAAATCAAGTGCGGGTATTTCGAAGAATCCGGGCTGCGAAACAAAAGTCGTGCTCTGCTTCAGTCAACTCGTGACCACAGTCGCTGTAACGCGGCCGAAACGTCGCGAGATAATTAAAAATATCAGTGATTAAGTCCCGCGTATACATAAATACTAGTGCAGGTAAGTTCGCGCACAGCTTTTTTTGATATTAAAGTAAATAAATAATCGACATGATATCCTCAGCGCCATTTAGTGCGGTTTACTGCATAACCATAAATATAGTTTGATTGTATGTACTTATTGTTTTCTAATCTGTGTAAATTAAACCATTACTCGGCCAACCGATATCCTGAGTTTTCAATAAAATTGTTGTACAATTATACCTTATCGGTTTAGGTAGTTAAAACAATGTAAACAATCTTGACATGTCTTTTTATTTAAACATACACTTTATAAATCGAAATCTTTACATTTTACAATTTAGGTATGAAAAAATCATTTACTTTCATAATTGAATTGTATAGTGTAACGTTTTTCATTTTTAGGCTGTGTATTTCAACAAAAAGACATGTCAAGATTGTTTATATTGTTTTAACTACCTAAACCGATAAGGTATAATAAAACATGTGATGTTTTGACTCAAATGGCAATGTTATAACTTAGAAATGCCTAGTGTTAAAAAAATACCTTTTAAAGGTTCTTTAGTATCAGTAAATTGACTTCCTGTTATTCTCCTATTCATCAATAGTAAAAGAGTAAATATTCGGACGTTTGAACCGCTGTCATTATTCTCAACACTTTTTTTTATCAGATTTTTTGAGAAAAATGTGCATAATAGTCTAGTGTGTACCTATCTATAAGGCACAGACACTATATAACACACTTACTGTACCAATTTCTTAAGAAATCTGATAAAAAAAGTGTTAAGAATAATGACAGCGGTTCAAACGCCCGAATATTTACCCAAAAATATCATACCTTCGGCGGCGATTTGACGACCTCGTCTGCTTTATCGTCCTTACTGTCAGGGCTGGCCAGCACGCTCTTCAGCTTATCGATGCTGACGGGCGGCTCGGGCGCCGGCTCTTTCTCGGGCTCTTTTGGGCTCTCTTTATCGTCCGTGCTAGCGATCATGGCCGCTATATCGTCTATAGTCTCCGCTGACCCCGACCGCGTTTTTCTCCTCGCGTGGGGCTCTAACGGGGGCGTGACAGGTCTCTCTGCGTTCTCTGGACCATTGGTGGCATGCGAGTCGCCGTTCTCGACCGGTTCTTTTGGGGGAGATAGTCGGGTCATGGGCGGGATGATAGGGACCGGGGGGAGCGTGGGTACGCGTATGGTCCGTTCGGGTTTCCGCTTCCGTTTGGAGCCGGGCGGGGCGCCGCAGGAGTCCGCGGAGTCTTCGTTCGAGGAGGGAGGGGAAGGGGTGGGGGCGGCGCGGGAGTGCATTATGACTGAGTGGGGGGAGACGGGGGAGGGGGCTAGGCGCTCGAGGAGGGAGTCTACTCTAGCGTGGTGCGGGCGCGGCTGCACGCGGGCGATGAGGCTGTTTATTGTGGGCGCGTCGCGGACCGACAGCGCGGGCGACGCGGCGGCGCCGTTCGCGCTGCGAGAGCTCAGCGACAGGTCGACGCCCCGGGCGTAAGTCAGCAAGTCCTCCGGCCGCACTAGCTTATCTGCAAGACGTCATGAGGGTGCTTTAGTTATGCGATTATTGTTATCGGTTGGAAAGTTGTAGATAAGGTATCTTGGCGGATTCGGATAGATAGTTCTCCGTCAATTAACACATGAAACGATTACAATACGTTTTTTTAAGGATAAAGATTAACGGATGATGGCGTTTAGCAAATAAAATATACGCTATTTTTTTTTCAATTGGACATTTTTACGCTTCCAGTTACATGTGAGAACACCGTAGCGTAAATTTTCATATAAGCTACTTTTAAATTGCAAAAATGCCCTCAATATGTAGGTTGACACGTTCGACGCCAGTGACACAGCGTCTTTGACCAAAACTCTCTAAATGAAGCGCTGCCGGCGTCGAATGTGTTAAAGAACTACCCTCCCACGTGGCTGTGCTAAGCCTTCGAGCTCGAGCATACCTCTGCCTGGTCCCAGATGTGCGTAGAGCTCCGCCGGCGGCAGCGGAGCGCCCGACTTCACGTCGCCAGGCGAGGGTGTGTGTCTGCAAACCAATTTGTCAATCATAAAAACAAACTGCTGTCAAATGCTGAGGAAATAAAGTCAAGTGAAAAAAAACGTGAGTAGATCAGTTTATTTCACTATAAAAATAAAGTCAAATCGGATATTAACTGAGTAACTAAATTTTTTAGCGAAAAAGAATTTGAAATCAGATAAGTAGCAGATTTGTTAATTTGCCGATTTTTAACAGCGGCAATATGTTCCTTGACCCTTCATATGCGTTTTATGTTCAGTCTACTCGTGACCACGGTCGCAGTAACGCAGCCGAAACGTCGAGAGGTAATTAATTCAACTCTGAAATTAAACTAATGACTAAAGACATTAAAATTACAACATTACTCATACTATTTTATTTAGTTATCAGTTTGTTTTGGTTGATTTTTTTTTATAATTTAATAATGAGCCGAGTTCTCGGTGGCAGAATAAACACTTAAAGAATCCACAATGTGGCCACTTCAAAGTCAAATGGTCAGACTTTAGAAGGATTCCATTAGAGGTGAAGTATTGGTCATTTATTGATGACTATAGTATATTTTTTACTCTCAGATACTAAAATGATATTATTATTATGTCATCGATATAGCCAATGTTCCCAGATTTTTGCAATTCTAAAATAGTGCTGTGCCTTCACTATCGAAAGTTAACGATAAAATTTAGTACCGATATTCATGTTTTTTCGCATAATATGGACAAACCACTTGTATTCAGGATCCAAACATTGTCAATGGTTTAGAGAGCACTACTAAACTATAATATGTGTAATCTGTGAATTGCACTTGTCAATTTAGTTTCTGAGATTAGTAAATAGACTAAGGCAATGGAGAGGCTACAAAAATGATATGGCGTACCTGAGTAGATGCTTGTCGGGCGGAGTCGGGGTGTGTCGGTAGAGTTCGGGAGGCGTGGCCGTGTGGCGGAACACGGAATTGCCGGCGCCTTTCATCGCCTGCAAAGACAACACGTATTAGGTACAGTCAGCTGCAGAGAAAAGTAACCCCCCGCCCATACAATGTTCTATTACTGGGGGGTTACCTTTCTATGCAGCTGTCCGTACAAGTGCACCCTTTAGCGTCACAGGCCCATTTGGAAACGAGAATTGCAACAAATATCATGAGTTATTTTCAATTCTTGACGCAAAAAGAGAGGTGTCAAGTCTGACATCGTCTCTCTCTCTTAAAAAATGATTTACGCGATTTGATTTTAACGGTGATTTGATTTGTTTAATGCGGGCCTTAGATAGGGGTTTCCACATCCGTCATCGACAAAATGTATGAAAGTAACCTAAACTTTATAAAGAACGTTAAAAAGAAAACAAAAAAGAGGAATCGGGAATGAACCTGCAAACGAAAATTAATCATTTTTAATTACAAATGGAACCAACAACGAAAGTTAAAAAAAAAGTTCAATCTGTTAACAGGTAACATTAATCTTTATGAAATGGTTTTTAAAATTAAATTAACTAATACTTTTTCCGAAATATTGGTAATCGTCTTGGAAAAATCATATGACTAGATTTAGGGGCAGCGCAGACGACAGACTTGGATTGTATGCATTGTGCGCCGGACTTTTTGCGCGTCGTGTACGTTACTGCATATAATTCCATAGGTTCTATTTTCACAGACTAAAAAGTCCGTCGCGGATAGTCTGTCGTATGCGCAGGGCCTTAGTTTTCCAACCCTGGTCATTTAATAGAAATTCGAGTTAATTTATTTGAGTAGACGACTCCTCCTCCGTAAAGACTCAAGTATTTTGCTTAGACCTGTTTTTTGAAAACCGAGTAAAAATTGGCCCTCAGGGACATCGAAATGGATTTTCGCAATATCCTTAGTTGCCAAGTAACTGTGTCGTAATAAAGAACAACGTTAAGATCAAATAACACTAGAAAAAACTATGGCTGAAAAGCTATCGCAAGCTTTACTTGTGACTCAAATGTAAACTTAAAAAAAAAGTGTTTTACTAACATTAGATAGAGTATGTAGTTTGTTCTTCTGATCTTTCGAGACGCAACATCATTTCAATTGGTACTAATTTTACACAAACCTGATATACTGTTTACTCAACTGTTTCTCTCAAATTGTTGACACGAATCAATACATAAATATTTACGTAGTGGGTACACTTCAATTTTGTTCTTCTGAACTGTTCAACCTATCGTTTTTATGATTATTGACTACATGTGAAGAATCCAAAAGCTGTACCTATTGGTTGCCTATGCACTTGTTAAAACTTAGCTTACACGTTGCCATCTTCGATTTCGTCGCTTTCACTGACGAAAATATCAAGAATCATAAGCCATCAATTTGATCGATTGTTAACTGAAAAAGATTTGTGTTAAAGATTGCTTGACAGACCGTCAAGCACAGACCGTCCGCTTGCTTCGTAGGACCTTTTAACTTCAAAGTTCGATGTAAACCAAACAAAGCATTTTAATCAGCTATGTCGTTGAATATGTATAAAGGAAATATTCAGGTGTGATTGCTTAAGTTTGGAATGAATAAACCAATTTCAATTCGAAAATCAAATCAGTGTTTTTATAAAACTACGACTAAGTAACTAAAAACTCTGTTAACAAGAAGTTAAAATAAGTTTAAAGATTTAATTTTCACTATAAGCCTTGTTGTATAGTATTTGCCATTGTTATATAAGTATCAACTTTTTGTTCATTGTACAAGAGTTGTCTTATTTTTTACATGTTCATGTGAAATTTCGAAATAGAGGGATGTGTCGCGTCTCCGTGGCTGTTCAACCTATTCATGGACACCTGCCTGAATGATTTGAAAAGGAATGACTGTGGACTAAGAATGAGGGAGTTGACCATCAAATGCCTCCTATACGCTAATGACCGAGTGTTGTTAGCATCTACGGAGGAGGATTTGCAAGGAATGGTTAATATTTTATGTGGCACATTGGAAAGAAAAGGTATGAAAGTAAATGTAAGCAAAAAAAAAAAATGGTGTTTGAAAGAGATGATTGTGGGACAGAATGTGAGATTATGATTGCGGGTGAGAAAGTTGAACAAGTAAAAGAGTTTGTTTACCTTGGATCGGCGTTTACGAAAGCTGGGAAGTGTGAAACTGATGTTGAAAGAAGAGTGAATGCAGGAAATATGGTCAATGGAGCGCTGCGCGCCTTTGTGAGCAGTGAGAAGGTGTCGAAAAAGGCGCGTCTAGCTGTCCACAGAGGGGTGCTCGTTCCAACACTAATGTACGGTAGTGAAAGTTGGGTATCGCAAATGAAGCATAAAAGTAGAATAAATGCGGTAGAAATAAGAGCGTTAAGAAGTATGGAAGGTAGAATTAAAGAAAAAACTCACTGAATTACTGAAAGGTAGAATTAGAAATAGATATTTATATAAAGATATAATTAGCTGGTGTGAAAGTAGATATAGTGACTAGGATCGAAAAAAGTATGCTTAGCTGGTTTGGTCATACTCATACATATAGAGAGGATGGATGAAAGAAGATTTACTAAACAGATTTATACGGGAAGTGTGAATGGGTGTGTTGGGAGGGGAAGACCTAGACGGACGTTCCGTGACCAAATCGCGGACGTTTTATAAAAAGGTCAGGTCAAAAGGTAAGTGTAGTAAGTAGTAGATAAAATGTTCTGTCGCTACGACACCCGATAAAAAGTCGGTCCGACACGGTGGGATCCAGCTCTAGTCCGGAGCTCACCTGCAGCGGGTCCGGCGGGCTGGGCGCGGGCACGTGGTACAGGTGCGGCGGCGGCGTGGGCGTGTGCCACGTGACGCCGCGGTCCGACGCCATGTGCGCCTGCGGGGCGCGCGCCAGCAGGTTCGCCATCTGCAACTGTGGGGGGCTGCTCTTAAGGGGCGTTCATAAATTACGTGAGGTGCTTTTTCAATTTTTTGTCCGTCCCTCCCCCCTGCTGAGATTTTATTCAACCCCCTCCCCCATTCCCAATCACACGTGAGACTTTTCAAAATGTTGGTTTCTTAAGTAAACGAGTTGTATTGTTATTGAAAAAGAAAACAGTAATTTAAAAAGGAAAAAAAAAGTTAATGACGTACTTCAAAAAAAGATCTTTAATTTTTCTTCTTTCGGATCATGAAGTGTCAAAAGCGCCATCCACGTTTCTGTTTTTAAGTCCTTAGGCAAAGTGCTATCTCGATTAAACGGACCAAAATAGTAGTTTTTTGTTGTTTCAAACAAGAAAAAAATTGCGTGATATTTGCTGTGACCCCTCTCTCCCCAACGTAAGATTAGATGACATTTAACCCGAACCCCTCCCTCCCTTAAACACCTCACGTAATTTATGGATGCCCCCTTAGCAGAGGGCTTGCCATTACATTTGACAAGAATCCTTTACTATACATACATACAAACACGCCCGTATTCCCACACGCTACATAGACAAATAGATGACTATTTCACACTTGTGGCCACTTCTAGCATTTTTTTAGGTTTTGAGGTGATAGATACAATAGCGACAGGTTGCTAGCCAGTCGCCTAAAGTATACCGTAACCTATGTCCTTAGTTGCCTCTTACAAAATCCACGGAAGAAACGGAGACCGTCAACCTAAGTAATACCATTATAGGAGCCTATTTCTTACTACTTTATTTTGTTGAAATAGCTGACTAGGATAGGGCACCATGTAAAAATTTTAATAAACCATACCCCAACCTATTTATCCTTAGACATCACTTACAACATCCATAGAAGAAACGGAGAGGTGATATTCTAGACCTGACACCACATGGTTAAAAACTTTAAAAAGTCATAATAATAGACATAACATATCACATCTAGATATGGCTAAATATTTAGAAATAATATTACATTACTGAATTTTGAATATGCATGTCACATTGTTGTCATCTATACTATAGACCGATAGGTACTTAAAAGATGGTAAACAATCTTGACATGTCTTTTTATTGAAATACACAATCTAAAAATGAAAATCGTTACAATATACAATTCAATTATGAAAATAAATGATTTTTTCATACCTAAATTGTAAAATGTTAAGATTTTGATTTATAAAGTGTATGTTTAAATAAAAAGACACATCAAGATTGTTTACCATCTTTTAAGTACCTATCGGTCTCTAGTATAGGTAGGTACACAAGCAAATTAAAAAAATATATATATTCATAACAACTACTACAACTATGTTACATAACAATTCCACTCTACAAGTATCAAATTATCCAAAACTTATTTACTGTTTTTAGTTACAGCCATCATGATCCAGTCAATAGAAACGAATTAAAGGGGTTACCTGGAAAGATTTCCGGGAGTTTTGAAAATTGGTGAATTTATAGATTTTGATGTGCTCTTTCCGAATTTCAACTTTGCCACCTCGTATCTTTGCCGCTAACGCCGCCATATTGGAAAAATGGCGCGTAAAAGCAGTTTTTTGACAATATCTCCTGTCTGACTAATTTTACGATAAAACAGTGTATTACAAAATAAAACAAGAGGCAATTGTCTACAATTTATGTCTCAGTGTTTATTTAATAAAGTCAATAGTTTTGGCGTACGAGCGCCACAAAGTACACTTCGCAAATTGTGTTGGTAAGCGCATAACTCAACAACGCCTGGACCAATTTGGCCAATTCTTTTTTTTAAATGTTTGTTGAAGTTCAGGGAAAATTTATACGGTGAGAAAGTATTAAAAATATCGAAAATATTGTTATCCTATACAAACTTTATCGAGTCGAAAAAACAGTAAGCACCGTAGGATTTCAGACATCTTACGCGTTTTTGGTAAAATGGTCTCTACTTTAGCTCAAAAAAGATGCAAGCGCCGCAAAATTTCATACCTCTCACGCTTTTTTGCGAGCAAAATAGAAGTACCTATTTCGTTCATTATACGAGCACTGAAGTCGGTAAAGCGATAGTTTCTTACATATAGTTAATGAATTAGCCCTTAGATATTTATAACTCCATAAGATACGGCTGTCGAAACCTCTATTGAGTGGCAAAAGACAAGCTGAGTTTTTCGTTGAGTAGTGTTGGAGTACACTTTGTGGCGCTCGTACACCAAAACTATTGACTTTATGAAATAAACACTGAGACATAAATTGTAGGAAATTATCTCTAGTTTTATTTTGTACAGTTTTATTGTAAATTAAGTCAGACAGGAGATATTGTCAAAAAACTGATTTTACGCGCCATTTTTCCAATATGGCGGTGTTAGCGGCATAGATACGAGGTGGCAAAGTAGAAATTCAGATAGAGCACCTCAAAATCTATAATATTACCAATTTTCAAAACTCCCGGAAATCATTCCAGGCAAAACTACCCATTGATCAGGCTATCAAGCTCCTACCAGCTACCTATATCATTATCGTTTATTTAACTGCCTGTGTGGTGTTGGGTCTAGGATAGTTCCTCTCCATTTCTACCCTGGATGTTGTAAGAGGCAACTTAATGGGTTTAGGTGTGCTTTAGGTTATAGGCTAGCAACTTGTCATTATCATACTACTATCTTCCATCTGTTTCAAACCTAAAATGATGCTGGAAGAAGGAGGCTGCTTCCGCTAACAGTGTGTTTTTGATTTTTAGGGTTCCGTACCTCAAAAGGAAAAAACGGAACCCTTATAGGATCACTTTGTTGTCCGTCTGTCCGTCCGTCCGTCCGTCCGTCCGTCCGTCCGTCCGTCCGTCCGTCTGTCAAGACCCTTTTTCTCAGAAACGCGTGGAGGTCTGAAGCTGAAATGTATATCAATTACTCAGGTCTACTGTCCCTTGAAGCTGTGAAAAAATCAAACTTCTAAGCCAACGCAATCAAAAGATACAGCCGTTTATGCCGCAAATTTTCGACACTTGCAAGGGAATCAAAACCTACAGGGTGCTTCCCGTGAACTCAGAATCTTGAAATTTGGTACGAAGCAACGTCTTATAGCATAGATAAAGGAAAAATTACGAAAACCATATTTTTTTTGTTACATCACATAATTTTTTTTTTTTAATAATTTTAAACTTACTACCCATTTCCTCATAAACGCGTAGAGGTATTAAATTGAAATTCATACCAAATACTCAGGTCTATAATACCTTTAAGCTGTAACAAAATCAAACTTCTATGTCAACGCAATCAAAAGAAACAGCAATTTAAGCTGCATATTTTGAAACTCGCAAGTACTCGCAAGGGAATCAAAACCTAAAGGGTACTTCCAGTCGACCTAGAATCTTGAAATTTGGCATGAAGCAACGTTTCCGAAAACCTTAAATTTTTAGTTACATTACAAAATATATATTTTTTAATAAATATAAACTTATAACTCGATTGTCGTAATGAACGAACTTTGTAAACCTTGCAGGTTTGTACGGAACCCTCGGTGCGCGAGTCCGACTCGCACTTGGCCGGTTTTTTTATTTGGATTTAAAACAAGTTATTTTTATTTTTTTATATGGCCATGGCCTCAATTACCTCGCCGTTTCGGCCGCGTTACTGTCTACTTGTGACCACATTTCACAGCCACTTCTAGCATAATTTTAGAATAATACATCCAGAATCATACTGTAATTTCCCAACTCCATTTATCATTGAAGTTGCACATATTGCAATGATTAGGCACATTAATGACATGATAATTAAAGTTTCACTTTCAAGTAATTATGTAATTCAAAGAAAATTCTTGTAAAGAAGCTATTGCCCGTGTAAATTGACTGTAATTACTGAAATTGTTGGTTGATTCAGTTTCACTTCTACCATATGCAATACTAGACATTGAATACTTTATGCACACATACATCACGCCTGGATACCCAATTGAGGTAGATAGAGGATGCAAAATGTCTCCTAAACAAAACCACAACTATTACATGTTTCATAGTCACCTCTAGCATAATTTTTAGGTTTTAAATTAGACATATAATAGTGAGTGGTTGCTAGCCTGTTGTCTAAAATATTCCTTATCTTATTTCCTTAGTCCCTATTACTGAGACTTTGCTGTCTGTCTGGCTGTCGCCAGGCAGTATCTAGCTAGCCTGAATTTATGTAGTGAGACTGTTGAAATTGTCATAGATTATGTATTTTCATTGCTGCTATAACAACAAATACTGTTATTTAAGGGGACTCTCATTCAATAAACATGATTATTTTGCAGTTTTTGGTATGGAATCCTTCGAGCACAAGTCCGACTCGCACTTGATCAGTTTTTTCATCCAGCAACATAAAAACACATGATTACTGAATGCTCCTTTGGGAATTAACCAAATAAATATATTTTACACACACTTACTTTTCTTTACTGTGCCCAACAGAGTCCACAGTTAAGTTTTTTTTTGTTAACCAATGAACTTAAGTTTACCTAATACCATTTTGTAAACAATTTGTGGAATGCAATAAATTTTTGAGTATTGAGTACTCCTGTAACAAATTACTGAGTTGGCTAAATAATGTGCTGGAAAGTTTTCATTTTACAAAGGAATATTTTAGCAACCAAGTTGGTAAACAAATTTATGCAAATATTTTAACATCCATGCAAAGTAATACACTATTTTTAATCATCTTCTGTGTCGAGCCAATGTGGTATATTATTACAAAGGTTAACTAAAATCTATTCAGAAAAACAAAACACATTCACACATCCATCCCTCCATACAAACTTAAACATTTATGATAGTGAAATAAATAATCCCGTGTGGTGCCGGTTTAGAATAGCACCTCCCCTTTCTTCCCATGGGTGTCGTAAAAGTTGACTCTTGGAAAGGGTTAGTGTATTGTGGGCGATGGGCTAGCAACATATCACTGCAATATCAAGTTTAACCATCTGGTTACCCTGAAATTGCTAAACATGGCACTGGATTTTTGAATTAATTTGCTCTGCCTGCCCCTCTTGGGAATACAGGCGTGAGATTATGTATGTATGTATGTATGTAATAATTTAGTAACTGATGCTACATAATAATTTTTCCTATTACTCATTTATAATTTTGTAGTAGTACTAAAATGATAACCAACTACAAGGGCACAATGCTACAGTGCGACTAAGTTATTAAAAACTGAATTCAGCACTGTAACAAATATTAATCAAAATTATGCATACAATACAAACGTAAATGTACAATTGCACATTCTTTATATAATATCTTTGTGAGGTTGTCAGCTGCAAACATATTGCACTGCAAAGCTTATTTTTGGATATGAGATTCCTCATGTGGAGTTGGATTTAAGATAGCACCTTTCCATTTCTTTCATCAATTTTGTAAGAGGTGATTAAGGATATAGGCTAAGGTATACTTTAGACGACAGGGTAGAAACCTGTAACTATTATACCTCATTCAAATGCTCAATTCCTATGTTCAAACCTAAAGCTGTGTTAAAAGTAGCTATGAAACATGTAATACTCATGGTTCTAAATATGTAACATTTCAAATGCTCTGTATTAAGTATATCTTTTTGGGAATACCGTCATGATATATTGGAAGTGCCCAGGGTATTTTCTTGTTTGTTACTAAACAGAATGATGGATACTCTTAATATATATTAATTCATTACATTATTGTTCATTCTTTATCTATATCTGTCCCCAGATATAACAGCAAAAATGTAGGTTGCGAATTTAAAAAATAGCTATCTCTGATTATTTCGAGAATAATTTATCAATCCTATCTCATTATAAAACAAAGCTCTATAAAGAGTGACCTTATAAAACTGGCACACAATCCATTTACAATCAACTTTGTCAATCAGCTGACATGCACATGTGAAGTGATAACAGTACATAGTTGACAGGACCTCTGAACAATAATTTCCAGTTTGAATGATATTGATTTCAATTTATTAAAAACTAATTGAAATTAATTCTGCAAGTGAGGCAAAGTTTTGGAAATAGAAGAACGCATTTATTCTCCATAAGCTAGTTCTAATTAAAAGGAACCACCACATGATTATATCACTGTTTTTGATTATTTTCTAACAAGACATGCAGATAGGTTAAGAATGCTTGTGAGACAACAAAACAAGAATATAAAGTACCACCTGCAGGGGGCTCCATCCAGAGCCCAGCTGCGCCTGTCGGCCGTTGGGGTTGTGTTGCGAGCCGGACATCGCGCCTCTCGCGACACCAGTTCAGCTGACTCCCACAACAAACACCTTCTCAGTCCACCATAATGATGCCGGCAACTTTCAAGCCCTCGCCCGCGTAACTCAGCGACCTTACGACGTGTGCAGATGCTTCTGAAACGTTCCCATGCGAACACATTAATCTTCGACCGCCACCACAATGCTCAACACCATCCTGCGACGATAATAACACTCTCACAGGGCTCAACAACACTTGTATCAAAGAAAACCAGACTTATTTCGCGTGTGGAATGGTGTTCACGGATCTGATGCTCACTTCGCGTGACATTTTGAACGCATTTATATTTGGAAATTAACCACTTACACGGAAAATTAAGGCTTGAATCACTTGTTTACAGTATTGGTCAATGTGTCTTGTGGTTTAAAATTTGATTTATTGCCGAGAACTATCACAAATAATACGAATTTAATCAAAATGCAGTAGATTCACTTCCAACAATGGTGGCCGATTGCTCAAATTTTGAAAGAAACTCCATCTAGTGGCAAAATTTTGAAACGTGTCGATAAAACAGTTTCAAAGGAAGCATGTTTTCCAATGTTTTCATATTGTCTCTGGTTAATAAAAAAAACCGTAACTTTGCAGTAATTTTTGTTTAAATTAAATTAACAGGAAACTTAATATGATTGGAGCTTTTATTCTCATAAAGCGAAATTTAAAGCACCTTCGGTTGTCGGTTTCGCTATTGTAACGCTTTTTGTTTTTCTCTACGAATTTTCCGGTTTTTATCGATAATAATTTTACTACTGGCAGCATTCGTTGCTATAGCGACGTTTGTTTTGGTTTCGTTGTGCTGTCATCTGTTTAGCCGGGAGAATTAATTTGTGCTTCTGAATATTTTTCATTTTATTTTATAAATGAAGGAAATCGAGATAACCCAGTTTCTTGTTTCATTCAGTGGTCAAATTGAACATGTCGTATTTCCTGCTGGTGTATTTGACGATTTAATATATATTCAGTATGAGACAGTGTGGGGACCGGACTGGAGTCCTGTTTCAGGGTTAACATCGGGTACTAGCCAGATGGCTCGTTCGGGTAAAGACCCGGAGAAGGTAGTCTTCAACATGCCTTTAGAAATGGTCTTTAGCAGCACCAATGTCTCAGGGTGTGAGTTTTTTTCTTTATTTCAAATAAGACTTATTTCAGTAGTCAGTTATCTTTAACATTATTAATAAATTTGCTTGTTATTTTCTCTCTTTTTTTTAGTTATCTATTCTTATTTATCATGATCATGAGAGACTAATTCAAACATACATTCACACGCAAGTCATCTAAATTATAGTTATAGATTAGTTGTTTTAGTTAGGTTAGGTATTTAGGTACATGGTATTTAGTGTGTTCGCTCAATGTTTTGATATGCTATAGTCCCCGGCTTCAAACTTGGCAAGGTTTTAACCAGTGGGTGTAAAATCACGCATCTTCCATGCACAAACTTAACCCCATTCCTTAAAATCTTGCCTCGTTAGCTGTCAGCGACTATAAAAAGAGTTCAATATCCAGATACCTCTAGGTCTCTTACTAAAATTACCTACATCGATTCTAGAAATATCCACCCGATCGTATAAAAGCATCCAAATATTGCAGTAAGTACATAACTATGCCTCGAGTACTCTAACCTTCACCAAGGTCGTCATTGGCGCGATCGGCATTGACAAGCCTGACCTTGAGAAACCAACCGAGAAGTTTGGAAGCGAGTATAAAAAAAATAAGTTTTTTTTTTAATGATTTTGATCCAGGGCCTCAGCTTATAATAACAGTCCGAGCTCAAAACGCGATAGGGGGGGACGCGCTGCGTGGGTACGCGTTAGTTCTCCTGCCGGCCACCGCCGGCGAACGGCGCGCGGCGGCGCCACTGCTGCGCCCGTTGGCCGCCACTATGCTAGGCGAGTGGCTGGCGTGGCTGACTGGCCGACATCCCGAGTTGGCTGACCCGAGAATGCTTGCAAGCGGGAAAGAGAATTACTGTACGTATACACACATTGTATGAGTAAAATAAAACGGATCTACTCACGTTGTTATATCGAGATTAGCTCAACATGTTTCGGGCCAATTCGTGACCCATCTGCATAGAAGCGGATAGACGTAGGCGTCGTAGGCTAACAACTAAAAACTTGCGTGTTATTTTTGGTAGTATCACTTTATTAGGCTACAAAACTATAAAAAGTTTAATTATGTAAAATTCGGCATATTTGATGATTAGTCGGCGACTATTCGGTTGACTACAAATAATGCCGATTAGTCGGCGTTCCAGACTTGTCGGCCCAGCAAAAGTAGGTTAGGTACCATCTTAGAAGAACGTACATACTCTCATACAAACCGACTTGATTCGGCACGCTTTAAGACGGCAGTAGCAAGTCCGTACTGTTTTCCTCGAGGAAAACTAGTAATAGTTACGGGTCCCGCAACCGAAGTGATAAAACCGTTGTTGCGAAACATGAAAGCCGAACTAATATTTCCTGTGAAGACTGTCTACAGTCTAGTGTAAAGTAAAAACGACGTTAGTGTTGACCGAAGTAGTTTGGATCAGTGTAATCGCCACTTATGGTGTAATGCCTGTACTGTATGGTCTATTCTTTTAGGTATTTAAAAAAAGGTAAACAAACAAAACCAACCCGAAAAAGTCAAAAATCATGTAAGGTATGTGTTGCTACATGAAATACGACATTTTATAATTTAGTCGCATTACAAGGTGAGTGTAATGCGTAAGAGTCGACTCTGGGAAAGGGTTAGTGTACTGTGGGCGATGGGCTAGCAACCTGTCACTGCAATATCACGTTTAACCATCTTGGTTACCCTGAAATTGCTAAACGTGGCATTGGATTTTTGAATTCATGTGCTCTGCCTACCCCTCTTGGGAATACAGGCGTGAGAATATGTATGTATAACCCAGTAATAACCTGGACATGCTTCGGGTTAGTCTGTAGCTCATCCTCAAAGAGGCGTTGCCAAACACTCACTGCGCGCTAATTCTCTACGTGCGTTCTGTTTACTTGAGTGGTGGCCCGCAGTGTGTGTTCGGCAACCGCCGGCCCTACTCCTAGAGGAAGGGCTTCGTGAGTCTTCCGTTTACTTCACTTTGAGTTGATTAGGCGAGTAGTGGTCGGCAAACAACTTGGCAAAATTTTAAGTGGTGGGGGTAAGTTGGTTGCCGATCACTATACCTAATTCGCTTCGAGAAGTTAGCGTTTCACACGTTTTCGGACGCTATTGTGCTGTCTTCAGAATTAGTCACAGCTATCGAAGAAACTGGGAAGTTGAAAACATGCAGAAACAATAAAATGAAACAGGCGGTCGACTCTATACTCTGTGTCATTGACTTTAGAGAAGAGTAACTAGTGTACCGACCTTAGCGCCATCTATCGTCGTGTAGTACAACTTCTTCGACAAACGTCAACGTCATCAACTGTCAAAAACTGTTCTACATGCCGCTAACGACGTTTCGAAGATTGGTTGCATAAACACAATACAACTTCCGACTTTCTGAGGACTTCAGTTCCCAGGCACAACATCTAGAGCAGGGGTGGCCAACAGGTCGATCGCAACTGTTAGTCCAGTCGATCGTGGCAAGGCAAAAAATATAAAACGGCGCAACGTAATCACCAACTGCTTTCAATAAGTTTGTAATTGGTAGATCGCACAGGGTTTCGTTAGTAAACAGGAGATCTTGGGTTCGATCAAGTTGGCCACCCATGATCTAGAGAGACCGCTGCTTTGGAGCCTTTCCCCACACTTAATAGTATAGTGTGTTTGTATAGTGTCCGACAAAAGTTGAGCGCTGACCTTGACTCTTGCGCATGCTCCGTCACACTTCCCACGACCCTGTAACCCCCGCTACCCTTATTTTCGACTTCAGCGCATTCAAGATCAGCGCTCAAGTTAGATGTTTAGGTACGGAACCTTTCAGGCCGCGTTATGTATACATAGTTGTTTTGTCGGCTTCTATGTTTATTATTATATCATAAACACTATTATTTACGGAAAATGTAACAACTCATCTTGCGTTGACCTTCGTGCCGTAAGAGCCTGAGTACAAAAAGTTGTTTCTATGAAGGAAAAAAATGCAAAATTATCTGCTTACATGTGTATAGTCTACCTTACGTTGCCTTTATACTTTTTGATCAAATTATACTTAGTAGTTTGAATGCTGATACAGTGAAAATAATCTTGAGACAATAAGAGTGTGTTTAAACATATTTTTGGCCACTCCGTACCACATCGTCTATGTAGCAAAATGTCCAGTGACGCAAACTGTCCAAAAAGCAAAATGTCAGACGTCATTACGTAGAAGAGAACTATTTAGACTAGGGTTTTCTTTTCAGACGCGTATAACCGACCACTGCATAAAAATATATTCGGTCAATTTCCGGCCATTCTGTATACGAGTATACATATTTAATTCGTAGAAACAAAAATCTTTTGTAATGTTTATTAAGCAGCCGTTGTTCACAACTAAAAATAATGTATGAATATGTAGTGTGTCACTGTATCACCATATATTATCGTCTACGAATCCCAAATGAGTCTCACTTTTTTCAGTGTTAAGAACGGAGTCGTATGGGACTGTGGAGGTGAAGCTGTCCATGGTGTCAAAGGATTTAAGAAGACTGGGGTTCGACAACCAACCGCCCGCTTGCCAGCATGTCCAATATTCCTGATATCGTGTACTAATGTTTAATAAATAAGCGTAATAATAAATTTTGAAATACGTAAATGTTCTGTCCTTTAAACTTACCTCGTAATTACGCGGAGATCCGCATATCTCGCTTATTCGGTGAATTCGTCAAATTAAATATAAAATAAAGCTATCTTGCCCTTTTTGGAAGTAAAAACAGCATATGTTATCGTTATACGATGTGAAAGATTAAATGAAGCCCTTAACAATGTTGATAGTTCATATCAACTACTTTACACTCACGGACAATGTAATTGGGTCAGTTTTTTTTAGCAAATGTTATGGAATCCAGCCGTTTTTTTTCTCAGGAGTCCAAAGGTAAAACTGGAAATGATTATTGCAATAACATTTACCTATTACTGTTTGTTACGATATTCTCAATACAAACCGTACCTATCATCATTTGCGGTGGCTCCTTGCTTTTACTTAAAAGGATATATACTTTATCCATCTATTATTATATGAACCGGAGTATAGTAGCAAACTGTCTCACCACGTTTATTATAAATATTTTATTACTTTATAACGAGCAATTTGTGTCATGGTTTGTTTAGCACTTAGAAGATCAATCAACGAAACGCGAGGCCCTGACTACTACTAAGTACTATTACTTGTGTTTCTGTATAATTCTGTAGCATGACATCGCACTCAATTGGATATGATTAATATAGATCACCAATTGAAAATGGTTTTAACTTTTTAAATATATAATCTAACAGCCGTGGTAGCCTAACGGTTTGATCTGTAGCCTCTCATACAGAAGGTCATAGGTTCGAACCTACAGGGGAGCACACACACACACACATCCGTTCCGCCGAGGAAAGCGAGGAGTGAGGCGATGACGATTCGCTGATCGTCCGATTCCCTAGTGGAGTTGGCCGGCAAGGGTTGGGGATTCCAAGCCGGCAACACATCGTTGACTCCACCCGTCTGAAGGGGGACATTATGTATAGTCCTCTCGTTTCTGACTTAGTTCACACGCTGGGGTGGCCAGAAGGCGCCGCTGGTGCATCCCTAGGGACCTCCCGACGCCTATTAATCTGCCGGGCAGGAACCACCGGTGGGTTTTTAGTGGGTATGCCTCCCCTGTAAGGAGAGCCCCACATGACCGTTGCGTCGTCCGCAAGACGTGGCGGTATGCGTAACGCATTTTCCCACCGCAAAAAAAAGGATCGCACCTCTGAATTTTTCTACTCTATATTCTCATCTCATATTCTCACGCCTGTATTCCCATGAGGGGTAGGCAGAGCACATGGATTCAAAAATCCAGTGCCACGTCTAGCAAATTCAGGGTAACCAGATGGTTAAACGTGATATTGCGGTGACAGGTTGCTAGCCCATCGCCCACAATACACTAACCCTTTCCCAGAGTCGACTCTTACGACACCCACGGGAAGAAAGGGGGAGGTGCTATTCTAACCCGGCACCACACTTTTCTACTCTATTTTGTTTGATATTTACTTTCCATTTCCATGACCTTTTCGGTGAAGGATGCCTGTCCCCAGCAGTGGGGCGTATTTAGGCTGGATTATTATTATACCTACAGGGTGGCCGGAAATCTACCGTAAATAGTTTAATCAGTGGTTGGGTGAACGCGTCTAAAACTCCTGTGAAGATCTTTCCCGGAATTTTCATATAAAAAAATACGAAAATTCAAAGTATTTTGTACCCCGGCTCTTAGCTCGCCTAGCATCGCAATGTCGAGCAGGAATAACAATGTCGGGTGCAGGTCCGCACCTTCTAAAACGGGACTTGCAGAGCCGTATAATGTAGGCACAACAGAGGGCGCATTGACCTGAAAAGCGATGAAGCATTTGTGTCCCACAAGGTCAATTATGAAAATTTACAGGAAATATTTTGTTGTGTCTATGTAGTATTTTGGGTGCTCTGCCTACCCCGTTTGGGAATATATTCGTGATTGTATGTATGTATGTATAGTCAAGGAAATTGATTACTGTGCCACTTTGTACCTTTTCACAAGAAATGTCACTGTGATATACCATACTTTCTACTAATCAAAGCAATATGAAACTCACTATGAAAAGGTTCAAAGTGGCACAGGTATCAATTTCCTTGACTATATGTATGTATATTTTGGAGCGGTTTTCAAACGTATACCCGACCACTGGTTAAAATATTTACGGTCAATTTCCGGCCATCCTGTATATCATGATAAACAAACAGCCAGTATCCAAGTGAAATAACGAGAAATTAGTCAGCCGTTAACCAGTCAAAACCGTTACTTCATAGTAATTCAATTTACATACACATCAAATTGTAAATCACTCCAACTGACGCTGAACCGACCCATTTAATTCATACTAAATCTTAGTAGTTACTTAGCACGTACCATTTTACTTCGCATAAATGGATCAACAAAAGTAATAAGAAGATATGATATAGCCAGCAATAAAGTGTAGAAAACCTTTAAAAAGGATTTGTTTTATCTGAACCATTAAATCGTTTAAGGGGTAGCTGTTGACAGTTTTTTTCTCACAGTGAAACGTCGACTGTCAAGTTTTCCTGCTTTTCCAGACAGAGCAATCGGTGTAGCTATATCATACCATCTCCCCTTTTGTAGGAAACCGTGAAAGTTCACTTAAGATAAGGCTGACATGTTCACTGTTAAAGCACGACAAAATTTATCTCATATTAAAAAAAAACCGGTCTAGAAGCGTAAAAATGCAGCTGAATTGAGAACCTCCTTTTTTGAAGTCGGTTAAAAAGAGACGACAAACGCTTTTTACGTTAAGCCAGGGATAAACAACGAGCGCTCAACAAGCGTGCTAGAGTCCCTTGACTTGGGGCCTAGCTAGAGTGTTCAAAGCCTCCGTTAAATGGAATTAAAAAAAAGTTGTTGTTTTTTTTTAAGTTATATAAATATCACAGACTATTTCTTTATTAGTCCATTCCCAAAAGTTTGATAGGCATGGATAGGGATGTAGTGCGGAAGGAGAAAGCTACCGAGAACGAATTTTAAAGAGGGACTCCATGGATTTTTACTCGAAATTGCAGTGGTCCTTGTTGTACTAAGTACCTAATTTTAATTTGTGATTTCAGCGAGGTCAAAGCGACGGACATAACTGTAATGAGTTAGATGATAATGACATAGAAATCGGTACTCGTACTTTTATTACGCCCTTTATTGTTGTATTCCACGAACTTTCTTTTATTGTACCTAATAATAACACTAAAATTGCCTTTCAAAGAAATCGCCAAGTAATCTAAATAGGTAGTATAGTTAAAAGGGCCGCCGATTTCAAATTGTTTGCAGAAAAGATTGTGATTCTCATTGTGAATGTCCCGCATAATATTAACTGCTTACTCAAAGGTCACCATGAATATTAATTACCTCCACAAAGTGGTTATTTAGACTTTACAATAAATCGCCATTTGGACAATCTAGTCTAAAGCTTGAACACGCCAAAACGTGGGCACACATAAGTACTTTTTTTTTTTCATTCACACAGTATAGGAACTATTTAGTGCTGTAAATATAAAGTCCTTTATATGATAAACAAAAAATATCTTGAGAGCGTATCACTTCATTCAGTGGTTTTCACGATGGCGAGGTCTGAATATCAGCAGCGTGAAATTATTTTGCTCAACCATACGCAAAAACCCAATTTAAGTTATAGAGCACTAGCAAAATTATTAAAATACCCACAATCCACCGTCTGTTCGGTTTTAAAAAAGTTCCGAGAACGCTTGACCTTGGATTGGGGGTCCTGTAGTAGAGGAAAGCAAGGAGTAAAGGACAAAAAAAAAGAAGCCCGTGTCTTGCTGCTTTTTACATAGAATCCCAAGCTATAATCACGCGATGTCGCAAAAAAGGTACAAATGTCGCAGTCCTATGTGCAAAAAGTCAAGTCAAGAGCTGCTTTAAAGTCGTACAAGGGCCAAGCTGCACCAAATCGTGATGCTAAGCAGAATTTATCTGCAAAACGAAGAGCACGAAAACTTTACAATGATTTGATGACAAAATTTGAATGCGTTGTATTGGATGATGAAACATATATAAAAGCAGACTTTAAACAGATACCGGGCCAAGAATTTTATACTTCTAAGAGCCGTAGAGATACCCTAGAAGATTGTAAGGTAAAAAAGAGATCGAAGTTTCCAAAAAAAATCCTGGTATGGCAAGCTATTTGTAGCTGTGGCAAACGAAGTCGTTCATTTATCACAACAGGCACAGTAAACGGTGAAATCTACAAAAAATAATGTTTGCAAAAGCGTCTTTTACCCTTTTTATGCAACCACAGTTCACAACCATTGTTTTGGCCTGATCTTGCGAGCTGTCACTACTCTAAAGCGGTGATAGAATGGTATGACCAGAATGCTGTTGCTGTGGTACCCAAAAAGTGCAATCCTCCGAATTGTCTTGAGTTGAGGCCGATCGAAGAATATTGGTGCATAATGAAAGGGATTTTGAAAAAGAAACGTGGACACCCTAAATCGGCAGCAGAGTTGCAAAAAATGTGGACTTGGGCTTGCAAAAAATATCCCGACAGTGCGGTGCAAACCCTAATGAGCCGGATCCGACGTAAAGTACGCTCTATGGCGTAATCAACGGACAATTAAAAAAATATATATGTAAAAATGTACAATAATGTAGTAAGTAGGCAATTACAATAATAAAAAACTTAATTATGGTTTACATATTTTTTTATTTAATATTTTATGTGCCCACGTTTTGGCGTGTTCAAGCTTTAGTTTAAAGATGTTTATTCGTTTGAAAGAGATTATCATTCAATTAATTAGTTAACTCTTGTTCGCGTTTGTTAACAAAACAGCATCTTAACGTCTAATTGTAGTTAGGTACCCATTTGAAAACTGGGTCGCTTTGCATGAGGCGACCTTGACCATTTAAGACTCCTGCTTTAACGTCTTTTAATGACGGATTAGGATGGTTATCTGTAACGTAATTAACTAATTTTGTCTTCATGTTTGCTGACAATTTGAGTAAAAATGCTTAGTGACAAAGTGCTATGTTCAAGGCCGCACTATCACGAAAATAATTGGGTCAAAAATAAATGTTCATTGGCATCTTTTAATCTCTTCTGTGGACATGGCTAAAGTTAAGGGTTTATAGCCAATAATTGTAGTAGGAAAGGTCGAAGCCATTTAGTATGTCTCCCCAGCTACCAGCCCGTACAAACAAATCATATTAGGCTTTCGAGGTTAGGTATGATTTTTAAGACCACACCACATAGGGTATCCTCCCTTGTCAAATAGGAGAAGTCTCCTGTGGGCATAAAATTATTGGCTTAGAATGCCCAATGTTACGATTTGCTAAATGTCAATATATTGTTATTCAGATCCGTTTAGACAGGTTTTTTTTCCATCCTGGTCCGATGCGGGCCGTAAATAATCCTTTATAAACATGCAAACAACATTACTCTTATGCCTCTTTAAACATTTGCAATGAATCGCAGGGAAACCTGCAGGGGAACTTTCTGACGTATGATGGGTGTATAATGGAGGTGTGGTTTGTGGTTTGTGCCAGCGTCAGGTGCTAGTAATATTCGACGGGTCACGTAGTCCGGCCTCCGAAGCGTCATTCTCAAGGATGACGGTTTGTTTTCCTGTTTTTCACCTGGGCTTTGCAACTTTTTGCGAAATCAGTGCAGTGAAGTCAGTGGAGTTGGGTAGGTACCTACTCTGTCGGTGAGCAGGAATGCACTGTCCACTTTATTAGGTATTGTTTAAGTTGCGTGCATTGAACGTATTTGTCGAACGTCACAATTTTGTCTACGGAACATTTTATTCAATGTTTCTTTATTGAAATGAAAACAAAAAAAAGCAATACCTACCATTTGGTTCACAGAAATTAAATGGGACGGAGACAATAGGCTGGCTCACCGCTACGAAGAGATCTCCCCCAGGCAACCTCAATAAAAAAAATACGTAAAAGGGCAATTAAGCTGGTGGAACACGAATTTGAAAAATATAGAAATTAAACTTAGATATACAAATCAGGAAGAACCGAGAAAAGATTATGAAACAGACAAAGAAATAGGTAGGTACATGAAAATTATTCATTTTGTCCAACGTTTCCTAATGTCTTATAAGTCTGTCTAACGTAGATTGTAATTTTTCTATCACTTGAATCATCCAGGGATAGATTAAAATGGGTACGGTCGTTAGTCATTTGATTAAACTGAATTTAACATTAGTCAATTCTAGTCCAGTAGATTCAGTCGCATTTCGAGTGGATACTCCATCGCATACCTGTTGATGAATACCCATAAAGTACCTACCTATATCCAGTTATCAGAACCACTGCAGATATAAGTCAGTACCTCTTCATACAAACTTGATCATATTTCAAACCCTTTTGTAAAGGCTATTATGTTCAAAATTGCATGCATGAATACACAAACTTATTACAGCTGCGTAGGTATTTCAGCTGAAGTATTATGATGACTCTTAATTTTTACCTGAAAACTATCTAGTGGCTACATACTTGGGTTAGGTTAGTGTGAAGTAGGTATGTCACGTTTATACTACGAGTATGTAGGTATGAAGTTATAATAAACAGTAAAACTGTAAACTTGGAAAGTGGGTAGCTATAAAGACAAATCGCGAGTCGAAAAGTTGAATTTTACTTAGCAAAATCAAATGCAAAGTAGGCATTTTTTGAAATAATTATGAATTTTACAGGACAATTGTGATAGTGGTTTTTTTTAGAAACATTAATTTCCTCAATAGAAAAAAACACAAAGTTAGGTACAGTCGGCCAAGAAATTGGTCTACCCCCCTAAGATCGATGTTCATTTGAACTTCGTGAAACAATAAGGTCGATTTCCCCTTGCCAACCCTTTCCGGCCGAGTCGATACAAGCGTGCAAATAACTTAAAAAAAATCCTGAGTCCGCGCAAATCATCTTTTCGCGACCAAGCCGATACCGATCGATAGTGCAGATACTAGCCGCACTCGCGGCATGTGAATAGGGTAAGTTTCTAGTGTCTGTCGGTCGCACGACACTCCCGACTATGGCAGCGTTTTTTGACGGGAGTAGCACAATACATAAACTAAGTACATATTTTTGTATTATTTTGATAATCTGGTGGTAATTTAATGCACGATTCGCATATGTAACGACATACATTTTATTATGCATAGTGTAATAATAAGCTTAAAAAATGTTTTCAAGTTAAGTATATAGATAATCCTACATTCACAAACACGGTGAAAGGCTGTTTAAGGCTTTTCTAAGGCAAATTAAAAAAAAAATACTTTAGCCCCTAGAACTTAAAAAGGAGTTTTAGTCCCGCTATGTAGAGACTAAAGAAACACTTTACGAGCATGAGAAGTGAAAAAAATTATATCTTTGTATGAATAATTAAATAGGTAGTTATTATCGAGTTATTGAAAAAAAATGGCACTAACGAAATTTAGAATTACCAAATTTCGCTGGGTTTATACTAGCTTTACAGCATAAACCGTCCACTTTTGCTACCGATTGAAATCTTGTTGTTGCTCACTTAAATAGACAAATAAATAAATAGGTAGACAAGCGTGTACGTAACGTAAAGGACCCAGAGCCCGACACTGATGCACCAATTATCGACATTCTCAGCCCCAGTTCAATGGCAGTAAAAGTGAAGGTTGTCGAGGGTCGATCATTAGGTTGTTTACATTACTTACTTATTTGCTAATGGTGTAAATAACTAGGTAGGTAGGTAGGTAAGTATTTGTCGTGTTTTATGTTATCATGAATATACTCGAACAGTTCAGCTCCACGACAATTAGCAAAAACAATGACTCCAAATCCGTCCAAAGAATACCTAAGTTAAGTTAAGAGCAGCAGCGATCCCACCGTGCGTGACAAAGACGGACGGTAAGACGGTGGTATTGAAATGCTAAATTGGACTTGAAGTTGTTTTTAAACATCGTAATTAGTGACTTAATAGTTGTTTAAAACTGGACCGTGTGCATAAACAAATTTAGACGTTTAGTTTCTGTCTATTGCTGGCTAGACAGATAATTAGGACGGTAAGTGTTCGTGCTAAATCCGACTGGGTCACTACCACTATCACCACACTCATGTCTGTAATTCAGTAGTAATGCTCTCACTGTTGTGCTCCAGACGAATACACAATACACCGCCAGTAGATTGCCGTCGTAATCATGGAAGGTTGGAAGGTTTTCCATCTTACCACTCAGGGTTGTCAGGATTGTCATCGTGTTGTGAGTATCCGCGAACGGAGGCGATCGCTTCGGTACGGTCGGCTAAGAAAGTGGTCTACCTTTTTTGACAAAAGTTTCTGTGAGATCAAATTACCTAACACTAAGGTTGACATGACGTGACGTAAATGCGATAATGATAAGGGAGCTATTGTCACTGTCATAATATTATGGCAAGGGGAAATCGACCTTGCTGTTTCATGAGGTTCAAATGAACATCGATCTTATGGGGGTAGGCCAATTCTTTGTCGACTGTGCCATCGATGTGTGTAAGTAGGTACTACATGGTTCGCCTTCCTTGGCTTCCCTATAAAAAAATAAATATTCGTCAAGTTCCAAATCTCAGACCATTAAAAAAACAAATTAAGCGACCCAAATGTCCTCAACGACATGCACAGGAAAGTCTTTTCTCGTGCTGTTTCTGACTCATTATTCAATGGAAACCGATCGAGTGATGAGTTTTTTTGAATATCAATAAGGAGGAAGTGAATAGATTTGTCACAAATACTGCCGGAAGGCCAGACTCAGATCGGTAAGGTACCTACCTACAATTGCGTGCGACAGAATACGTGCCGCCTTGTAATCGTGGTTTCCTAGTGTGGAGGAAAAAATTACGCTCCATGACTCCATGAAGGTGTGAGCACAAGACAGTAAATACCATTCAGTAGAACCTTGTTGCTTCAACATTAGACGGTTGGTGAGTTAGTTTCGTCAAAAACGTTGTTTCCTAGGAGGGTGAATTTCAACAAGTGTAGTTTTTTGCCAATTTTGGTGGCAGTTTTAAAATTTTGGTGGCAGTTTTAAAATTTTGGTGGCAA